>JAGDYQ010000019.1:6635436-6892936 GCA_021962125.1 Bulinus truncatus
TTATGAGGTCGTCGTAATGTGCGACGAGCTAGGTGGTGCCGGATATATATACAGGGGCCGCTGAAAGATATAATGCCCCCCCCCGGGCCGCTCGAAGATGGCTTGTGGGCCACCTTTACGAGATTTTACATATGTTATGTGTGCACATTACAATACAAACCATAATAGGAAATGAGTGACTATGATATTCGGGACACTAGATGAAATCTAATAGGGGATTCGGGGGGATTCTATAAATAGATAGGTAGATACATTAAAAACGTTTTTTAAACTAGTAGAAAAGCCTGCTGAAGCTGGCCGAACGAAATCCGACCGAAGGGATAACAAAGAAATGCACGAAATACTGCAATAGAAAAGAACATGTGGTTTTTATTGCATTTTGGCTTTTATTGCCATGAACACACTACATATCATAGATTTCCGTGTACAGCATATTTTTAGTGTACGGACCATTAGCCTAAGGGAGAGACACGCATACGAACGACAATTAAAAGCCTGATGAAGCTGGCTGAAGGTAATCCGAAAGAAGGGATAAGAAAGAAATATACGAAATACTGCAATAGAAAATAACTTTTGGCTTTTATTGCCACGAAGACAATACGATATGGAGCGTGTACGGACCATTAGCCTATCAGACTGCGGACCAATAGCCTGAGGAGAGACACACGGTTACAACGCATACGAAGAGCGATTATGTGTTAGGTCACTTGTAGATTCGATAATTTACAAAGCGTCTGGCTTTTGGTGGTCGTCGTGGGCCGCGGGCTGGTGGTCCGGCTGTATATCTCGCTCTCTCCTCAGGCCTGGTCTATATAGCCTACGCTTAGCCTAGAGCTTCCGACACATCACGTGACACGAGTCCAGTGCTACGCGTAACGTCTGAGTACTGGGCGCTTACATCTATGTATGCGCATCTACACACAAACGCGAGCGCGCACCCATGAATGCAGACACTTTTTTTTTAAACTGCCATCTTTCCACGTCATCAAATCTTGTGTACTTCTGTTGAAACGCCTCCAGAAAAGACCGTTTACTTTCAGCTGAACAAGCTCGTTTATTACCAGCATATGTCCTGGTTATTGGAGAGTTACCTGGTTCAGGTATAATCAAACAATCGGAATTTGCAGGGGGGGGAGGGGGGAAGGGGTTCGAAGGAATAAAGGCAGATATCTGCAGCCACACTCAGCCCTCCACACACACATACACACCACACACACACACACACACACACACACACACTACACACACAGAGTTTCAAGCAGAACCAAAATTAGGACGACGTCTTATAAATTCACTTAAGTGATCGAGATGCACCGGCACCCTGTAATGTGCACCTAGTGCGCCTGTTGTACACACAGGTTTCCGTCCAGTTATCACACAGTATCCAGTGATCTAGATGTGTGCTTTTAATGTGCACCTGGCGCACCCGAACCTCATACACAGGGTTATGTCAAGCAATCAAACAGCTTCCAGTGATCCACATATACATTTAACGTAATCCTTGTACATCTCTTATATCATCTTCTGTAACATGTACATCTGCTATACCATGCACATCTGCTATACCATGTACATCTGTTATACCATTTACATCTCTTATACCATGCACATCTGTTATACCATGCACATCTCTTATACCATGCACATCTCTTATACCATGTACATCTGCTATACTATGTACATCTGTTATGTATATGCACATATATATTCAGTATTTATATACAACTTTATTTTTATGCGTATAAAAGGTGGTAAGCAACGAACAAATCGTATTTAAAGTATTCCGACGCTACCCATTTTAAATTAAGATTAGATGGAATGCTTAAATAGTGTATGTTTGACTAACATAACAATACTACCAGGACCGAAAAGGTCAAAAAACCTGTCAATGATTATTTCATGAACAGACTATATAATACATCATCGAAGAGCGGAAGTACATCAATGAAATTTTTTCACCACTAGGCTGGATGTTGTGAGTGTACAACAATCTTTTGTCGGAATAGTTGACCGTTTCAATGTTGACCACTTTACTCAATAAGGATTATGTATTACAGTACAGTCAATGCCTGTTCGTTGTCCCCTGTACTATTTTACGTATTAAATAATGTTATGTATCAATATATATAATATACACAAGTGTTAGAGAGATGTCAATTCTTTACTTTTTCAACTCTTAGTAATAATAATTACAGATACATGCTAGTGATTATAATTCGCGTAACTGTCTACCCTAAAACTTGTTCCCCATATCTTTTTACTTATCCCCTTTCATCCCATCCTCTCATTTCCTTCATCTGTTAAGCTTTTCTGTCTATCTTCTCAGTTTCAGTTATTATTTTTTTTCCACTCGCAAGGATATATTCAAGACTGTCTTTGATTGTCATATTAATCCATGACGTCATCTCCCTCTCTCTCTGTCTGTGTCTTTATTTAAAACCTTCCACATTCTCTAAATCTTCTACAAGCCACTTCAGCCTACCCGACAAGCTAATTATGTTATCTGGGTTCAGACGTTAGACACCTGAACGTGCCTAATTACCCGCGTTGGCCAGATCATGAATTTCTTTAAAGGCGGGGGGGGGGGATGGTCACGTGTTAAACTGAAATAGTAAGGGAAGTAATTGTGTTCACGCCTGTAGAGTTAGTGCGGACTGCCAACGACAGATAACCATTTAACCGTGAATCAACTAACTGCGGTCACTCTTATTGCACGCTTAGCGATTTCATAGAATTGTGTATAGAAAAAAAGTGTTTAGTGCAGAGATGGGCTAACCAACGTCCGCGGGCCAAGAACGGGTCGTTTAGATATAAGATCCGGTCCCTCGGATTCAGGTTTTGAGAATGTTGTTATATATATATATATATATATATATATAATAGCACAGATCAAAAGTACATCCATTTTTCTCTAGGTCCTACACTTCTAATTTCTGCTCCTTGGTCCAGACCTGCTGTCCCGTTAATGAAGCCAATGTGGCTTGCGATTTTAAAAAGTATGCCTACCCCTGGTGTGACCTTTTTATTCGTGTTGAAAGTAAACACCCGGTTTCTTGAACATAAAATATCGCTAAATGTTTTTAAGAAATCATAAATTTAAAACACAGACAACCAGTTTCTTGAACATGAAGTATCGTTAAATACTTAAGGAAATCACATATTTAAAACAAAGAAGTGAGCTCAAAAACAAAAAGAAATGATTTATTTTCAGCAATAGCTTCAACGTCCAATGTTCTTTACTGTAGGCTTCATCACAACAACTGCAACGTCACAAAATCACAACTTTCAGTACGTGAATTAAACGGTGCGCTGGACTACGGGAATCCCCTGTCCGTAGCGTACCGCAGAGGGCACTGCTACGTCACAAAATCACAACTTTCAGTATGTGAATTAAACGGTGCGCTGGATAAGGGAATTCCCTGTCCGTAGCGTATCGCAGAGGGCACTGCTACGTCACAAAATCACAACTTTCAGTACGTGAATTAAACGGTGCGCTGGATATGGGAATTCCCTGTCCGTAGCGTATCGCAGAGGGCACTGCTACGTCACAAAATCACAACTTTCAGTACGTGAATTAAACGGTGCGCTGGATACGGGAATTCCCTGTCTGTAGCGTACCGCAGGGGGCAAAGAAGAAGGATTGAAAGCAATATATTCTACAGAATGCGCATCGTCGTTTGGAACGCTTTTTTCGACCTACGTCACATCCGTCAATGAGTTTCACGAGGTTAGATCGATGAGACATAGGCTATAGTTTACTGTTACACCTAATCTTTCTCTACTAGCATCCCCTTATACTCAATCATGCAAAGTTTCTTAACAAAAAAAAAAAAACAACAAAAAAAAAACATGTAGTTAATATTCATAAATTCCGGACTTAGATTTCTATTAGCAATCTATTATTCAGTTTTTAATAAGGTATTGATTTCAATTGATGAAGCTGTTTCAGATTTCATTGTTTTTAATTTTCTTTTATTAATCAATTTGTCGGAAATCTTTCTTTTTTTTTTTTTAACACGACAGCTATTGTTCAAATCAATAATTTATGTCGTACAATATTAACATTTCCAATCCAATGTAACTTAAGATAAAATTATTAACACAAACTAACAAGCAAAAACTAACATTACATGGGCTTGTCGGATTAAAAATATTTACAAAATATATTAAGGTGTTTTAACATTTAAACCAAATTGATCTTATTTATTAATTTTTTATTTCCTTTCTTATAAAGCCCGAGGTTTTATGATTGTTTAAATGATAAAAGTACACAGTTGCTTGAAAGCCAGGATCAGTAACAATGGTATAATTGTTTACCCAATGATAGAGAACTTTTAAATAGCAATTGCGCATTCTGTATAATATATATACATATATATATATATATATATATATATATATATATGTGTTTTATATATGTGTGTGTGCGTGTGTGTGTTTTATATGTGTTAGTGTCTTATTTACACGTTCGTTCAATTTCATGTACAAATTATAATGCTAGTTTATTGTCTTCCTTGTGAAGTTAAGCCCTCTGATTCTTTTACTATCTGTGTTGTAGCATCCTTTCATTCTAATATTGTACATTTAAATAAAGACGTCTTCACGCAAGGGACAGTTACATATATACGTCTTCACGCAAGGGACAGTTACATATAAACATCTTGAAAGCCTGACCAAAGCCTAGCTTAGGGGTTTTCTCTTAGCTCAATTGTTGTTGGTCAGTGACCACACGCGTGACGCGGCTGACGCCGCTCCATTGTCCAGCTCCCGAGGACATGGTCGCGTTGATCTGTGATCTGCTGACCAAAGCCTAGCTCAGGGGCTTTCTCTGAGCTCAATTGTTGTTGGTTAGTGACTACAGGTGTGACACCGCACTTTTGTCCAACTCCCGAGAGTTTGACCTGTGATCCGCTGACCAAAGGTCTTGTTGACCCTTTAGGGGGGTGATGATGAGGGGAAAAATGATATGGGGGGTAGCTCTGGTATTTGAGGGGCTGTGACCCCAGCAATATAGAGAGATAGATACTACAGCTGAGCAGTTGTATACATTTTCTGAGCGCTAGGCAAGGTACATATGTATATTTTGTGGACTTTTTGGCCATTTTTGTAAACCCTGGACAAAATCGCTGTCTTGGACGTCATGGGGCCTTTAGTTCTGAAAAAAAAACACAGCCCCAGACGACATTCTAAATCGCTTTAGCCAGGGCCCTGAGCAAGGGCTCGGATAGACCCAAACCTTGTATATTATCGATGAGGTCCCAGACAACCTACATTTCTGCTATGCATTAAATCAGATGTCTTATCCAGGTGTGGTCATCAAAGGGCGGTAACTTGCAGCCTGGAAAGAAAAAAAAGCAAAATAAAAAGTCATTTTTAATTTTTTAAAACAGTATTTTGTCTATACTTAGAACTTCAAAATCTTCTGGGCTACCCCTCCCCCCATATCTTCCTTTGCAAAGGCACAAAAAACGAGCAAGAACACATATAAATACGCGCGCACACACACACACATATGCACATACACACAAATATATACAAACATGCACATAGACACAAAGAGACACAAGAAATTGCATTCTCTTCCATTTTTGGGCGATATTACGTGAATACGCGCTGCTCGCACTCCACACACACATTAGTCCTTGTTGTTTAGCCGATCTCAACACACCACCACACAACAAAACAACATAAACTACAACAATCTCCCCCCCCACCCTTTCACCCATCCCAGTATCAGGACTCCATTGAACTCCCATCTTGAAAACTCAACAACACCGAAGTGAATCCTCTAAAAATAGATTCTGGCAAATTAACTTCCGGTTACTTGGTCAGCGACAAAAGAATTCTCAAAGTTGTGTTGTGTTTTTTTTTGTCGCTGTATTCCTTGACATTTGTTTTATTCTTTCTCTCGTTTCCTTCTGTCCGTCGTTCTCTCTCTCTCTGAAAATATCCAGTCCAATTATGACGTCATTTACGCGGTCATTGGCTTCTATTATGAGGCACGGCCCCAGTGTTGCTGATAACACTCATTAGCAAAGTTTGTTCGCTGACCCATCTGTTTTTTTTTATAGTTATTACAAAATACTAATATAAAATAACGCTCTCCAATTATTTCACAGCAGGAGGTTTACAGCAACGGTTCACAAAGAGTGGGCCGCGATGGTTTGGTGGGTGGCGGAAAAATTTCAAGTGGGCCGCAATAAAATTTATTACTGTAACTTTCTTTATGGGTCGGACATTTAGAGGTATGTAAATGTTCAATTTGAAAGTGAAAAATCTATGTACCGTAGATAATCGCGTGTACGTCTAAGGATTTATGCCTTAAAATTAACTGAAAAAAAAAACAGGGTCGACTTATCCGCGTGCCACACAATATTTCATAGAATTTGAGCAACTACATTGTACACTCAACACCGCAAGGTAACTCGGGCAATGGCAGAAAACCGGAAACAAATACGCAACATTCGTTTCACGCAGCGTTTTGTGGCAGTTTATTTAATTTGCATTGAATTGTTTTTGTACCCACTGCATATCTAGTTTTCTAATAGCATCTAGACTTCTAATCTAAATGAGGCTAAGTAGCTGAATACTTCAGTAGGTAGAGTGGCTGGATTGTTCAGCTGGTAGAGTGGGTGAATAGTTCAGTTGGTAGAGTGGCTGGATAGTTCACTTGGTAGAGTGGCTGGATAGTTCAGTTGGTAGAGTGGCTGAATACTTCAGTTGGTAGAGTGGCTGGATAGTTCACTTGGTAGAGTGGTTGGATAGTTCAGTAGGTAGAGTGGCTAAATACTTCAGTTGGTAGAGTGGCTGGATAGTTCACTTGGTAGAGTGGCTGAATACTTCAGTAGGTAGAGTGGCTGGATAGTTCACTTGGTAGAGTGGCTGGATAGTTCAGTTGGTAGAGTGGCTGAATACTTCAGTAGGTAGAGTGGCTGGATAGTTCACTTGGTAGAGTGGCTGAATACTTCAGTAGGTAGAGTGGCTGGATAGCTCACTTGGTAGAGTGGCTGGATAGTTCAGTTGGTAGAGTGGCTGGATAGCTCACTTGGTAGAGTGGCTGAATACTTCAGTAGGTAGAGTGGCTGGATAGTTCACTTGGTAGAGTGACTGGATAGTTCACTTGGTAGAGTGGCTGGATAGTTCACTTGGTAGAGTGGCTGGATAGTTCAGTTGGTAGAGTGGCTGAATACTTCAGTAGGTAGAGTGGCTGGATAGTTCAGCTGGTAGAGTGGCTGGATAGTTCACTTGGTAGAGAGGCTGGATAGTTCAGTTGGTAGAGTGGCTGGATAGTTCAGTCAGTAGAGTGCTTGCAATGAGATCGTGAGGGTTGGAATCCGGTCACCCCGTACTTATCGGTTGGTGCCCAGTTCATGATGATAAAGCGCGTTCATAAATGCAAATTTAAATGGGGATTCACGGTAAAAGTCCAGGGGTATAGTTAAGAAATTTAAAGAATGTGATAATTGTTAAGTTTTACCCTCGACCTATGCGCGCGTCAAAACAAATTTCGTAATTTTTTCGGCTTTAAAAATACTCTCGACTTTTCTGCGGGATTGACATATACGCGAGTACCTACGGTAAATAATTAGTGACGCATTATTTATTATCTTTTTTCCAAAGTAAGTTTATCTTTGACTGGTGGGTTGTGACTGATGTAACTGTTTGTTAAGGTGGTCGCGATTTATTCTCTTTATTCCAAAGTAAGTTTATCTTTGACTGGTGGGTTGTGACTGATGTAACTGTTTGTTAAGGTGGTCGCGAAAACAAATCTGTTGTCATGGTCGCGTTGTCATGGACGGTTAAAGTTTGAGAACCAGTGGTACATAGGGATAATTTTGGAGAGAAATTTATTTTTTATATAAATAACAATAACAGAAATAAAATCAGGCTTTTTATTTATTAAACAACTATCCACTTTGTCGGCTCATGTTGCACAGGTGACGGATGCAGCCAAGAGAGGGCGTCACAGAGTAATCACAATGATGTGCATTGGAGTGAGGGCATCACAGTAAGGGCACACAATATAGGGCGTCACAATCGATATGTATACCTATATCGGAATTCATCTGTTTCTATAAACACGACATAAAAATTGATCGCTTTTATTCCTCCAATTAACGTCCTATTGTAAAAATGGGGGGAAAAAATAGGTCAGAATACATTCAATTGTATATTCAAATTGACGTTTATGCCAATTTAAACTGAATTTCTGTTAATAAGAAAATAGGGTGCAAGCAAGTGAGCTGAAGTCATATTGGTAAGTCATTGTACAACTGAAGTCATATTGGTAAGTCATTGCACAAGTGAAGTCATTTTTAGTAAAACATTGGAGAAGGAATGTAAGTATATAATAAAACTTTGCTAGATATTTCACTTTTTATTTTTATTATTTAGTTAAATAGCTCAGGTGTGGACCAATTGGTATTTTAAGTCAAGGGTTAAGTTCCCTCTATATCTTCCATGATGCCATACAAGGCCCTTGCACTATCGCCCCATTGGTGGTAATTAGGATCTAAGAGATTGCATCTCATCCTTACAGGAATTTCACACACACACACACACACACACACTCCCCATTAGGGGTGGGGGGGGGGTGGAGGCACATGGTAGACGTCCAATCACGCCTATACGTTTACACTGCCCCCGGCCTCTTGTCCACTTGGCTAATAGTTTATTTATGTTTTAGTTACGCATGTTTTAGTTTACGTATGTTTTAGTTTACGCATGTTTTAGTTCACACATGTTTTATTTTACGCATGTTTTAGTTTACGTATATTTTAGTTTACACATGTTTTAGTTAACGCATGTTTAAGTTTACGCATGTTTTAGTTTACTTATGTTTTGGTTTACGCACGTTTTAGTTTACGTATGTTTTAGTTTACGCATGTTTTAGTTTACGCATGTTTTAGTTTACGTATTTTTTTGTCTATTCATGTTTAAGACAAGTATAACAACTTCTATCAGACATATGACTCAAGATACTTGCACTAATGATCGGCTAATTTCAGTTTGGATTGCTTATATTTATTTTTATTTTTTTTTGCTACAGATGTTTTCGTTATGTCGTATTTAATTAGTTAATTACATAATTACACCCACAATTGCATATAATCAAACTCATACTGGAAAAAATAAACATCATTGTAAAATACCGAAATTCTTGTTCAAATTTACACAACAAAAATTAATTGCTTTGAAAATTATTCCTGCACAACCTAAACACATTATGGGTATAAAACCATTATCTCAATGCAATTACACCCATTTCCTGAGCCGATTTAAGAATTTGTAAAACAATATTAATCTAAAATGATAATTAGGGATTTAAAAAATAAATGAATTAAAACGCAATATTCAGCATGTTTGAACACACATGTCTACATTTTTCTCTTTTGAAATATGTACCAGTACACATATCTTTAAAAAAAAGAAAGTCATTCATTTACAAAAAAATTTAAGCACGTGTTGGAATCAAATGCTAAACAAGTGCCTGTTTATTCTCTGTAAACATCGCCTGTTTATACTCGTGTCACCCACCTGTTGATTGGCTAACAAGATCAACAACAATTCCTTTCACACCTGCCTTCCATTTACAACATTTTATAGCTCCCTTCCCCTCCCCTTCCCCCCTCCATCTCAATCGTACATCACTGAACATTCGTTTGACGACTTTTAAAAACAAAACAAAAACAACTACATTTCAGACATGATGGAAGTTTTCATGTTAAATGTTGAAACTATAACGATCTGGATAAATATAAACCAAAAAAAAAAAAGATTGTTCATGCCTAGGGTACAGGGTTCAATGCCCCGGTAAAGCCAAAAAAATATTCTCCCATTGACTTGGAGAGGAGGTGGCAGCGACCGTCTATATGTCCACTTAAAGGACGTATGAAAGCACAAGATATTTGTCTCTTGATTTGTCTATTCATTCACCCAAATGACCACATCGCTTAAGTTAAAGGTAATAATAAAATAGATCTTTATTTCAATTCGTAGGAATCAAGAATTGTAACCAAGAGCAGGCGTTTAAAAAAATATATTAAAATTTAGTCATACTCGCTGGCAAACAAAAACAAAAAGACAAAGACTTTCACATAGCGAATCAGACATTTGATCAAAACATTGAAAAACTCACCTCTCCACACTTTTCATATCTCAGATGTTTACTCTCTGTGTTTATAAATATGATATCTTTTTATCTGCCGCATTATCATTCCTTATGGGTTACTTCCAGATAACATTTCTTTTCGGCAATTCATCTCCCTCTCTCCCCACACTCCCTCTCTCTGTCCCACTACTCTCTACCTTTCTCGCTTTCTTTCTTTCTGTCCTCATCTCTCCATATCTCTCTTCCCCCCCCCTCTCTCTCTCTCTCTGTCTCTATCTCTCTTCTTCTCTCTCTTCCCCTCTCCCGCCTCTCCCTCTCTCTCTCCCTCCCTCTCTCTTCCCATCACTTCATCTCCTTCATTCCCCCTATCTCTCTATCGGTCTCTCCACTCTCTCTACCTCCCACTCTCTCTCTCCCCATCTCTCCCACCTCTCTATCCCCCCTCTCCCTACCCCCCCTATCCTATCTCCATCTTCCCCCATGTTTCTCCATCTCTCTTCACTCTCTCAATATCGACATTATATTCACAATTATATTTTCCCCATATTTTTTTTTCCGTCGTTAAGTTTAACTTGTTCATTAATCAAAATATCTTCCAATCTTAAAAGCAAAATGTTATAAATTAAAAAAAAGAAACCTTTCACTGTCAAACAACTTTGAAAAGCAATTAGACTTAATTATTATTGAATTCTAATTACTCGCAAACTGTTTTTTTTAAATTTAATTTTTCTCATTTCTGTTTGTAAACTGACAGTATGCTCACCTTGTGCTTAACTGAAGGTGAAAGTTTTAAAAAAAAACTGTTAATAGATGATCCACAGACATAATACTACAGAGGGCTGCAACAGGGCCGCCTTTAGTTGGGAGGCAACGCGAACATTTGTCAGGGCCCCAAGTCCTTGGGCTCCACGTCGCTTGTGATTTTTTAAAAAATTATTTTTGAACGGGACGAAACTGGTGTCAAATTTTCTTTTCGTTACCATACCAGTAATTCGAAACAGTGGTTCTAGATTCTTTATAATTAACGCTTTGTATTGGGGCACATAAAAAAAAAATCCAAATAGGTTCAACCATGGGCGTATTCATGGGGGGGGGGGGGCCAAGGGGGGCATTTCCCCCCCCCACATTTTGAAAAATGTCATATAAGAGGGGGGCATTGGCTTACCCCCCCCCACCTTACATTTAAAAAAAAATGATGTCATAAAGTTGTTATTTGCCCCCCCCCCCTGGAAAATTTTCGCCCCCTTCTGGACAAATTCCTAGCGACGCCCATGGGTTCAAACCTCTTAACATTCGCTAACACATTTTACTGTGTAATTATTAAACCCATGTAAACAAGGGCTCCCTTATTGTGTTATATATAGTGCTACAATCATAACTCTGATTTTCAAGTAATAAACGTCTACTAATAATAGTCCAACAAACTAATTTATATGCGATGTATCTATTGAAAGTTAATTAGTTAACAACTGCTAAGAAAAAACATTTGTGATAACATTAACGAATATCCAAGAATAATTTATTTCAGTAAATAATTATAACTTACTAGCTAAAATCTCGCTAGAGTTGCATCCTTACGCTTGATCGGTAGGCTAGGTTATTTTTTGGTTTCGGGTAGATCCGATTTTTTCATGAATGTATTTTAAACTGGAAATAGGCTACTGTTGTATTAATTCTTTACTTTCGATTTAACGCAGCACCCAAAATCGCTATTATTTTATTAGATATTATTTTTCAAATACATAAATTTTTTTTTTTAGAAGTGGGAAAAATTTCGAGTAAAATTATAGAGTCATGAAAAAACTTAAAATTTTTAAAATCTCTTTTTACATTTCTGTTTTTCTAAGAAATTTGTTTACGGTGTTTGACACTTTCTTAGAATCCGATTCCTAAAATTGTATGCTTTTCCATTTTTTTATGTTGTTATTTTAGATTAAAAAAAAAAACATATTTGAAAGATAGCAAAAAAAAAAAAATAATGTTGAGAAAATAAAAGCCACCATAAGTAAGTGGCAATAATTACAATCTGACAAACTCTCTTGACAAGGAGACACATTCCCATGAATCTTAATATTGTGTATTTTTATTTATTTTTTGTCTAACGTTTGGTTTTTTTGTTTTGGTTTTTTTTTTTCGTATTGTTGGAATTTTATGATGAATGGAAAGAAGGATAGAAAGAGAAATGAAAATTCGAAATAAGTTTTAATGAACATTACACGAAATGTTTTCGTGCATGTTTATTATTCAATGTTTTTTTTTTAATCAGATTTATGTCGAGAAGCCGAGAACCGACAATGCCCCGGGATTCAGTTTGAGAACCATCGGTATAGAAAAGGGGGGTGGGCAGACTTATTCGATTCGCAGGGCCGCAATGATCTCTTCAGTTATTTAGTTTGGGCCGGCTCAAGAAAAGATGGCGGCAGTGTTTTTACGAACTAAGATACATTAATTGAACTTAAAACTAATTTCAAGGAATAGCCAAACTGACCGTACGTGGATCACGGGCCGAAATAGGGCCAGGTATAGTTCAGAATGTTATCGCTTCTAATATACCGATCTATAGAACATAACAATAAGTAAAATATCCCCTTTATTATAATTATTTAAAATGTCAGCCGTTTTTTTTTTTTGAATCGGTCTTGCACCCATTTTCTTAAAGTGTAAAACTTGTGTCTTTTTTTTTTTGTTTGTTTGTTTCGTTTTGTTTATAGTCACTGAATTTTAAGCTTCGACAAAATGAACTCTTCAAGGCCTTGACCCAGATGAGCATCAGCCAATGACAGATGAGACAAGTGTCTGCCAACTCACATTTTTTAAAAGAAACGGGAAGTGTATTCTGATAATGAATGTACACCATGCAGGTCTGGAGGGGGGGGTGTCACGTAGTGTTGTCAATTTAGCACTTTTTTCATGCTATATATTTAGAAATTTTATTCTAGCTTTTAGCATGAAAATTTAGCGTTGAAATGAAACAAGCTTAGCGTTTATTTTTTTAAATCTTGACCATGAGTTAGGAAATTGACAAAAACAGATACAGTGAGATCCAAAAAATGATAAGTTAGCCTAAGTCTGAGTGATCAACTGCCCGCTACTAGCTAGCGCAACTGCCCACTACTAGCTGGCCCAATTGCCTGCTATTAGCTAGCCCAAAATGTCTGCTACTAGCTAGCCCAACTGCCCGCTACTAGCTAGCCCAACTGCCCGCTACTAGCTAGCCCAACTGCCCGCTACTAGCTAGCCCAACTGCCCGCTACTAGCTAGCCCAACTGCCCGCTACTAGCTAGCCCAACTGCCCGCTACTAGCTAGCCCAACTGCTTGATACTAGCTAGCCCAACTGCTTGCTACTAGCTAGCCCAAATGCCTGCTACTAGCTAGCCCAACTGCCCGCTACTAGCTAGCCCAACTGCTTGCTACTAGCTAGCCCAACTGCTTGCTACTAGCTAGCCCAACTGCTTGATACTAGCTAGCCCAACTGCTTGCTACTAGCTAGCCCAACTGCTTGATACTAGCTAGCCGCACTGCTTGCTACTAGCTAGCCCAAATGCCCAAATGCCCCACACTCCCTCTCTCTGTCCCACTACTCTCTACCTTTCTCGCTTTCTTTCTTTCTGTCCTCATCTCTCCATATCTCTCTTCCCCCCCCCCTCTCTCTCTCTCTCTGTCTCTATCTCTCTTCTTCTCTCTCTTCCCCTCTCCCGCCTCTCCCTCTCTCTCTCCCTCCCTCTCTCTTCCCATCACTTCATCTCCTTCATTCCCCCTATCTCTCTATCGGTCTCTCCACTCTCTCTACCTCCCACTCTCTCTCTCCATCTCTCCCACCTCTCTATCCCCCCTCTCCCTACCCCCCCTATCCTATCTCCATCTTCCCCCATGTTTCTCCATCTCTCTTCACTCTCTCAATATCGACATTATATTCACAATTATATTTTCCCCATATTTTTTTTTCCGTCGTTAAGTTTAACTTGTTCATTAATCAAAATATCTTCCAATCTTAAAAGCAAAATGTTATAAATTAAAAAAAAGAAACCTTTCACTGTCAAACAACTTTGAAAAGCAATTAGACTTAATTATTATTGAATTCTAATTGTACAGACGGACCACAACACGGTGAGCTTTTGTTTAAGTTATGATAAAGTTTTTTATTTTTTTTTTTTATTTTTTGTTTCTTTAATTTTTGAATATATATATTTTGTGTGTGGTGACATTTGCATATTTTGCAAAAACGTCATTAATTCTCCCCCAAGGCGACGATCCGAATTGATGCCAGGTCACGCTAACTCTAATCTTGATCCGGGCCTCTGGAGAAACGTCGAAAGAAGAAACAAAAAAGTCTTTTATTGTGACGGATTGTGTGGGGAATGTGTGGGGGGGGGGGAGGGGAGGACAGGGAGAGTGTGTGTATGTGGGGTGGGTGTTGGGGTGGGAGTGTGTGTGTGTGTCATCTTGTACGTGAGCAATTAACCCAGCTCCCACCAGCAGCTGATTGATGGATAACGTGGATGTGGATTGAGTGTTACGATCAGTCCAAGTGAGCATGGGATAACTTGGGGGGTGGGGGGGTGTTTGGGGAGTTGTGTCGCAATGCCAGCGATAGAGGCGTCAGGACGTGAAGCGAAGTGAAAAAGATTGGTACGCATTATGACCTGACTGATCAAAATATTGCGTGGTGTTGGTGGCGGGTATAGATCTTATCACGCAGAACCGTCCTCTTGACTTTAAGAACCCTAACCCCATTAAATAAAACTTAAAGATACATCTGGTAACTTTAGGTAAAAACTTAAAGAGACATTTGGGGTCGCCATGCAAAGACTTCAAGAGACATTTGTGGTCGTCATCCAAAGACTTCAAGAGACATTGGGGGTCGTCATGCAAAGACTTCAAGAGACATTTGGGGTTGTCATGCAAAGACTTCAAGAGACATTTGGGGTCGTCATGCAAAGACTTCAAGAGACATTTGGGGTCGCCATGCAGAGACTTCAAGAAACATTTGGGGTCGTCATGCAGAGACTTAAAGAGACATTTGGGGTCGCCATGCAGAGACTTCAAGAGACAAATGGGGTCGTCATGCAAAGACTTCAAGAGACATTTGGGGTCGTCATGCAAAGACTTCAAGAGACATTTGGGGTCGTCATGCAAAGACTTCAAGAGACATTTGGGGTCGTCATGCAAAGACTTAAAGAGATACCTGGGAGTCCTATAAAAAAGTTCCCTTAGTCCTACTGGGCCATCGGAGCAGATGAAGTGTAGAATTCATCTGTTTCTATAACCTCGGCATATGAAAGGATTGTGTGGTTAGCACAATGCCCAGCCGCCATTACTTCCCCAACTTAAGTCAGGTACCCATTTAAGGCTGGGTAAACTTGTGGGACAACTTTGCACCAAATAACACCGAAGATCGAACCCATAACTAGCAAGTCGACAGTCGAGTATCTACACCACTCGGCCATCCGTCCCTATGCAAGACTACATTTCGGGGCAACCATTGCTTCAAATTTGATCGATTTGCGAACTGGACGGGAGCCAGTTTTGCAGTTGGACTTTTACTAGTAACTATTTTAACATACAGGTCACTGAATACTGTATATTAGGACATATTTAAGTATATCTCTCAGCTGTAGGGGTTGAAACATATTTTAGACTTAATAATTATGATAGATCATGTTTTATTTTATGATTTCTTTTAAACAGTTGCCTATTATCCTAGAAACCTTGTTTTTATCATATCAGTTACAAGTACTTAAAATAGTTACCCCATTAGAACTCTATGTCTTGAAACAATGAACATCTACCGGAAGCTTCCAAATAAAGAGTATCGATTACAAAAAGCTGACATTGTTTCGATTACTAAATTTCTCAATGCCTCTCTGCCGTTGGGTATCGATATTTTGTTTAACTAGACTACAACGCCATTATGTTATGGCAAGTTTCCACGCAATCGACTACCGAAAGTATCGCTAGTTTGAAAACAGAGATTGTTTCGGTAACAATAGCGTGCATGTCAACTATAACACTGTGAAAGCCATTTTTTTTATATAGTAAATAAATGTTACTTTTGTGGTTTTGTCATTCGGGCTGGTCGTGTGCTACTGGCAGTAACAGATCTAGGTCAAGGACACAGCATCAGGTATGAGGACGAAAACCTCCACATTAAAACTCACACGAAAATAGTAGCTTACTGATATAGTGAAACTGTCATTCTGACAAACTCATCAGCCGGACTGGGGTTAGGGGAACAAACTGATCAGCCAGACTGGGCTTAGGGGAACAAACTGATCAGCCAGACTGGGGTTAGGGGAACAAACTCATCAGCCAGACTGGGGTTAGGGGAACAAACTCATCAGCCAGACTGGGGTTAGGGGAACAAACTGATCAGCCTGATTGGGATAACAGTAATTGTTGCAGTCACAGCAGTTCTTGCATGTTCTTATTTCATAGGCCAAATGTGGACAGAAATAGACTGCAGATACAGGTACTTTAATTGCCTCACAATGTGGACAGAAATAGACTGCAGATACAGGTACTTTAATTGACCCCCCATTGTTGACAGAAATAGACTGCAGATACAGGTACTCTAATTGACCCCCCACTGTTGACAGAAATAGACTGCAGATACAGGTACTTTAATTGCCTCACAATGTGGACAGAAATAGACTACAGATACAGGTACTTTAATTGCCTCACAATGTGGACAGAAATAGACTGCAGATACAGGTACTTTAATTGACCCCCCATTGTTGACAGAAATAGACTGCAGATACAGGTACTTTAATTGACCCCCCATTGTTGACAGAAATAGACTGCAGATACAGGTACTTTAATTGCCTCACAATGTGGACAGAAATAGACTACAGATACAGGTACTTTAATTGCCTCACAATGTGGACAGAAATAGACTACAGATACAGGTACTTTGCCTCACAATGTGGACAGAAATAGACTACAGATACAGGTACTTTAATTGCCTCACAATGTGGACAGAAATAGACTACAGATACAGGTACTTTAATTGCCTCACAATGTGGACAGAAATAGACTACAGATACAGGTACTTTAAAAGGCCCCAGTTGGATGGGCTCTGTTTTTTACAGATAGTGTGGGATGATTAAGTCATTTTTTTTAAAAAAAAAAGATACTTCAGTTCATCTGTGAAATATTTATTTTTTTTATAAACAAAATTCCATCCTGCTACACAGAAGTGTAATAGGTTTCAGTTGAAAACCATTTTTTTAAAAATATTTTATCATCGACAGCATCCTTGTTAAAATAGTGATGTAATAGTCACATAATGACCATGTACTAGTCTTTTAATGGTCATGTAATAGTCATGTAATAATCATGTAATAGTCATTTAATAGTCATTTAATGGTCAATTAATAGCCATGTAATAGTCATGCAGGGATGAGGCGTGAGTGTTGCCGGTCTAACTCTTAGAGAAAATGTATTGATGTTTTTATGCAATATACAACGCACAAACGTAAATAGATTTTTATACTTGTATAAGTTATTAAACTAACAACATATACGATTTTTATATAACTGATGTTATATATATTTAAACTTCTAGTTATTTTATTTTGATTGATTTTGCAAACTATATTTAATAAACAAAGTACCATCATATAGCTATAAAATGATCATGTGTTTATTGAATATATTTAGCATAATCATTCGTCATAAAATGACAACAAGTTTAAATTGTTGTGTACATGATCTTGTTGGGCCTCTAATTTATCTCCTTCGTTAATACTTCATAATATGTCCGCATTCTTTACGATCAACATCCCAACTTTTACACTCGTTAACTAGCACCTGTCGCATACGAAAAACTCTTTTCTGTAGTTATCACCCTTCTCCACGTTCCCCTACAACCACCTTCCCTCCTCCCCCCCCCCCTGATCTCCTCAACCAAATACAGCCATGCTCCACTGGTCACACTGGTCACTCCGGTCACTCTCCATTCACGACTTTGATTGCCACCATTTTCATGATCAAACCCACGCCATGCCATTCAAACACGCCAACTGACCCAACAACAGCTCTCACACCCTCATATAATATTCTGACAGCAGATATTCTGCTGCGCAACTCACAAACTAATACACAACAAAATATATATAACATCAGTTATATATAAATCGTATATGTTGTCATGGGCGTATTCATGGGGGGGGGGCAAGGGGGCAAATTCCCCCCCCCTACATTTTGAAAAAATGTCATATAAGAGGGAGGCATTTGCTCCCCCCCCCCTTACATTTAAAAAAATGTCATAAAGTTGTTATTTGCCCCCCCCCCCTGGAAAATTTTTGCCCCCCCCCATGGAAAAATTTCTAGCGACGCCCATGTATGTTGTTATCCAGTACTTTATACAAATATATAGATATTTGTTCGTTTGTGCTTTGTACATAGCATGAAAACATCCATACATTTTTCTCTTAAGAATTATCACCGGCAACACTCACGCCTTGTCCTTGTAGTCATGTAATAGACATGTCATAGTCATGTGATAGTCACGTGATAGTCATGTGATAGTCATGTGATAGTCATGTAACAGTCAAGGAACATTTCTTCAATATTTGCGCATTTCATTTTAATAAACTTACTTGAAACTGATGCGAAAATTTTGCGAAGTTTATTGCAAATAAACACAATAATAAAACTGAGCGAAGCTAAGTGTACAAGCGAATGTGATTATAAAAATGAGCAAAGTTTAGTACCAATGAAAAAAAAAAGATAATAAAATGAAAAATACAATTATATGAATAAAAAAATAGTTTGCAAATAGGTGAATGAATTATTTTACAATGTTTGAATTCATCTCGCCTTCAAGATACAATACCTGTCCAATCCATTTGATAATTTGTTGATAATTTCACAGACATTTCCGTGATATTAAAAAAAAAATTTCTTCCACTTAAAAATGGACGAGAAATATGAACCTCAATACGTGGTCTAAAGTAAAAACAGAAATTCTGTCAATAAGTCTGTCATTAAGTCTGTCATTAAATCTGTCAATAAGTATGTCAATAAGTCTGTCATTACACGTCTGTCATTACAAGTCTGTCATTAAAAGTGAGTATATAGAAAAAAAAATGTTTTTTATTTTTTAGTATTGACTGATATTGAACTGTACGAGATAGTGTAACCATCATACTGAATATAGCTATGACATAATATTTAAAAAAAAAACTTAGAAAAAGAAAAGAAATCTGATACAATCTGATACAATCTGATACAATCAATGGATGTGGTTGACAAGTAGTTATGGACGACAGGGGAAGATAACCAAGTAAATCAATACTTCATTATCTCCCCTTACATCCGACGACAGACACGATAGGGTCTTTTATAATTTCCCCCATAAACTTGAATAAGAATTTTGATTGTTGAAACAAAAAAAAATAAAAGAACAAACACTGGGCTGAAATGAAACTACGGTTCTCTCTAATATAATCCACCATTTATATAAATATTGGTTTGTAAACAGAAATCCCCCCCCCCCCCAAGAGATTTGAAGTTCTCCCGTTCGAGAAGAAAGAAACGGAATATTAGAGGATTAACCTAGAAACAATACCATTTTAGAATAATTCTCTGATTAGCAATTTTATTTTGGCATGTTTGTTTGTTTATATTATTCAAAGTTGTTTGAGATAACTCTGAACAAGGTAAGAGATTTTAACGAAATTAAAGGAAAAAGGATAAAATACCAGAGGAGTCGTAGCTAGCTGTTCTGCCGCCCTGTGATAGTTGCATTTTTTGGCGCCCTACATCCTAAGTGTAAAAAAAAAACAACAACATTTAACAGCGCCCCTTCGGTGCCCCTTCCTAGTTAAGCGCCGTTTACGGCCGCACAAGTCACAGTACCGTTTCCCTGCTCCACTGAATATCAGTACAAACGTACATGAATGAATTTTATTGATGGGATTGGCTTAAACGCTTCTAAAATCATGAATATATACTACATACATAGTACTACATACAAAGCTATTTACATACATACCTACCTACATCTGGACAGGCCTTTACGAATTGCGGGGCCGAATTTGATGGATGCTTGCAAGGCCCCCCCTCTTCTAATTTTTGTTTACAATAACAACTATTACTATTAATTAGATAAATGTAAACTGCGGGGCCCCTGCCAGGCGCGGGGCCCAATTAGGAACGATCGACAAAATCGGCCCAAGGCCGGCCCTGAACTACATAGTACTGCATACAAAGAATTCGTCTTGTGGGACGCGCCCTCCTTCCTCCCTCTCTCTCTCTCTCTCTCTCTCTCTCTCTCTCTATTTACCACTTTGACTGTAAGACTATAATAGAAATATATCGCTTGACATATAAATCTAAATCTAAAGCGAGATTATTTTTAGAAAGTGCACTTAGTAAGCCACATTGAATCATGACACATTTAGCAAAAAGGATTCCTCTGTTTGTACCCACCAGACATGACGTCATAGAGGACGAACGAGTTTTGGAGTAGGCCCGGGAGCTGACACGGTACATTTCGGTTTTTGATCTTATATACTAAGTTCAACCTTATCTTTTTTTTTTCCTTTTCAACTTCATGACTAATAATACTTTGCTTTAGTTCCAGAATTAAGTTTCATTTTGTTTTGCAATGAATAGTACGATAATATCAATCATAACTGGTCTTATCACAATATATAGAATGTGTAGTTTTTATATCACAAGACAAATGCTAAAAGAACCAGAAAACATGAACACGAGACAATTAAATATCAATGAGTTTTATCTATCTATCTATCTATCTATCTATCTATCTATCTATCTATCTATCTATCTATCTATCTATCTATCTATCTATCTATCTATCTATCTATCTATCTATCTATCTATCTATCTATCTATCTATCTATCTATATATATATATATATATATATATATATTTATTATATTTATATATTTATATATTTATATATTTATATATTTATATATTTATATATTTATATATTTATATATTTATATTTATATTCAACTCAACGATATTTGTGTCTACGCTATTTTTAGTCCATATCATTTCGTGACAATGTTTATGATCTAAGCCTAAGGAAATACATTTTTACTTTTTATGACATTTCAATTAAACTTTTTTTTTAAATATTGTTTCATTGTTGCTGATTCAACCTCACTAAAAAACCTTTTTAGGTAAAATAGAACAATAAAAACAAAAGAAAACTAGAAATACAGTGAAATATGTACAATCTATAAAATAATATTGGAAAGCTTTATTTGTTAGTTTGCATCACACATATCCAATAACAACGCTTAATTGATCTGATGATTGTATGGTATTAAAACCTTTCTTTTTGTAACCTATAAAAAGCCTCATTTATCTAGGTTTATTATTTATTTTTTTTGTATTTCAGAGATATCGCTGCTTTTAGGTGACATAGAAACCCATATGAAGATGGACATGAAAGTATATCAATGTCGTCTGCCAGCGTGTGCTTTTGTATGTCATACTTTTGTCTATTGGAATTTTCCTCGAATATCACTTTTCACTGAGTTCTTAAAAAAAAATGAAAACAAAAATAAAACGAAAATTAGCTCACTAAATAATACGCTGGGTCAAGACAGAATTTGTCCTGACTGATGGCCAGTTGTCCAATATACTAGAGGGAGATCCAATTATGCCCCCACTTTTAGGCAACAGTTCGAAAAAGTCACCATGTACCGTTGTTGTTGTTTTGTCCAGGGGTAACTCTAGCCGACGAATAGCGTCCCTTGATAAACTACCGTTTCTTTGAGTCTATCAGTACATTCACTTGGTTTACTTCACTGGTAAGGGGTAGAAGTGGTGCAAATATTTGTCGGGGTGGGTGGAGGAGTAAGTCAGGGAGTATGGGAGGTGGGGGGGGGGAAGAGAGAGCGCGCCGTGAAATGACTTTTTTTGTCCAGTAATGGTCACTACTGAATACGCTGCTGTCGGCGTGGGTTGGGGGGAGGGGGGTAGAGAGGAAAACACAAAAAAATGACCATCCTGCCAGGGTCAGTTTCTTGACAAGTCAGGCGAGCTGACCTGACAAGTGGACGTTGGGATAGGTTATAGGTCTCTAGTTGATCGTTCGTCATAGAACATCTCTCCACCCCACCCCCCTCCCCCTCCACCATCCCTTTCGATCAGTTTCATGTTGTATTGTTGTGAAAGAGAGAGAGTGTGAGAGATTGAGAGAGAGAGAGAGAGAGAGAGAAGTCAGGGAGGGGCGGGAACCACTGAGTACTTACCGCTCATACGTATAGGGCATTTCAGGACGTTCCGTGTATGTCCAGTTGATGACCCATTGAAACGGTTTTGACTGGACGTATTTGTTCTTTATTACAGGGGAATGTTGGGAGAGATGGATGTATGGATATTAGAACGTTGTGGATATTGGCCCGTTGTTATTATTGGGGATATTAGACCGTTGATATTATTGGGGTATTAGACCGTTGATATTTTTGGGGATATTGGACCGTTGATATTAGTGGGGATATTGGACCGTTGGTATTACTGGGGATATTGGACTGTTGATATTATTGGGGATATTGGACCGTTGATAACATTGGACCGTTCATATTATTGGGGATATTGGACCTTTGGTATTATTGGGGATATTGGACCGTTGGTATTTTTGGGGATGTTGGACCGTTGATATTATTGGGATATTGGAGCTATGTGGGCTTCCAAGATATTGCGATGTATAAGGATTGCTACTGGAATAATGGGATATATGGATAAATGGATATAATAATATATAAAAGGTTATTGGGAATATTTAGACATGTGATATGGGGACTATTGTGATATTGGGATAATGGGATATTTGGATATTGTGACTATTGGGATAATTTGATATCATGATATTGGAACCATCGGGATTTTGGGACTATTGGAACTTTAGGGACAATGTCTCCATCTTGTTACTGTCCAATTCACTGCACCATTCCACCCTTGACCAAAGGTCAGTTATCTTCCTTATAAGAACATTTAAAAATACTTTTTTTTTACATTTTTGATATATACACACCGAAGGTCGAGTTTTTAAAATGTCATTATGATAAATCAAAACAATGTGGATGTTTACAGCTTTCAGTGAGGGAGGAGCGTCGCGTGGGAGGGGGGGCAATTTAAATTTGAAATCTCACCCTGGTGGATGAGTGTTTAGGGAAGATTGGTGGAGGGAGAGGAAAGTAGAGTGAGTACACAATAATGGGGGGGGGATTCAAAAAGTGGTCACTGCAGAGATGGACACAATGGGGGGATTCAAGAAGTGGTCACTGAAGAGATGGACACAATGGGGGGATTCAAGAAGTGGTCACTGCAGAGATGGACACAATGGGGGTATTCAAGAAGTTGTCACAGCAGAGATGGACACAATGGGGGATTCAAGAAGTAGTCACTGAAGAGATGAACACAATGGGGGGATTCAAGAAGTGGTCACAGCAGAGATGGACACAATGGGGGTATTCAAGAAGTGGTCACAGCAGAGATGGACACAATGGGGGATTCAAGAAGTGGTCGCAGCAGAGATGGACACAATGGGGGTATTCAAGAAGTGGTCACAGCAGAGATGGACACAATGGGGGATTCAAGAAGTGGTCACAGCAGAGATGGACACAATGGGGGATTCAAGAAGTGGTCACAGCAGAGATGGACACAATGGGGGGGGCGGAAGTTTTTTTTTCTTTTTTTAATAATCATTGAAGCAGACCCGAGAATTAGCATTGTTTCATTTCAGATTGTTGTGTCCGTCTAACTGATGTCCAGCTTCCAGATAACCAGATGGTGAGTCACTCTCATAGCAGTACAGCTTCCAGATAGCCATATGGTGAGTCACTCTCATAGCAGTACAGCTTCCAGATAACCAGATGGCGAGTCACTCTCATAGCAGTACAGCTTCCAGATAACCAGATGGTGAGTCAATCTCATAGCAGTACAGCTTCCAGATAACCAGATGGTGAGTCAATCTCATAGCAGCTGACGGAAAAGGAAAAAAAAAACAACAGACATAATGTTCACAAACTTAGCGTATTTTTTTTTCTTCAATGCGTTGTTGTGGGTGTCAACAGTCTCATATTGAAAGAACGGACTTAGCAATCCACTTCAGCCCGTCGTCTGATTTCTGAAGAGTCAATTCGATTAATTTATGCGATCATGTCCTGTGCCTATTTAGTTTAACCACCAACCTTCGTGAACAATTTAGAAAAAAAAATATTTGTATTTGTATGTACGTGTATTCTATGTGTAATATTAATTGTATAAAATATTGTTTAGTTTTATGAGTAAAAAGTAAATTTCCCTGTAAGCCCCTAAGTTCTCATCGGTGCAGATGAACTGTGGAATTCATCTGTTTCTATAACCTCGGCATGTGAAGGGATTTAACTAAATAAAGTTTTAGTGAGTACGTAAACTTTCCTTATCTCTAGACTAGAAGGCCAAATGTAGTGTAGGATTCATCTGTTTCAGTAACTTCGGCATATGAAGGGATTGTGTGTGGTTAGCACGACGCAAGGCTGCTTTTACCTCCCAAAATTAAGTCAGGTAGGCTACACGTTTAGAGCTGGGTGGACTTATGGGACATCGACAAACTTTAACTGGGTCTGGAAAATTCTAACCGTGGATCGAACCAGTGACTCTCAGGTCGGCAGTCGAGCGCTATACACTACTTGGCCACCCGACCCTTGTATAAAGAAAAAAAAAGGAACAATTTACATTATCACACTATCTAAGTCATTTGTTAGTTTATGTAGATGTGCGCATCAAATCATTGCCCCGAATAGGTTTTGCAATACAATGTTTTATAATGTATTTGAATTTATACTTTATAGATTAGCCACGGGCAAACCATGGCCTGCGGGACAAATCCGTCTCACCAACCTGTGTTATCCGGCCCTGCGGCCCGTCACCCGTTTCAGAGTGAAGTACGTCACTATCTTCTTATGTTATGACGTTTACATTAACGTATATCACTTCATGTCAAACTGCTCCATCCATCTTCTCTTGATGCGACCCGCCGGTGAAATTCACGAACTAAATGTGGCCCGCGACCCAAGAAGCTTACCCACCCCTGGTTTTTAGATATATTATTTTTATAACGCTGACTGAACAATGTCAAATAATTCCCCTAGCAATAATTATAGCTCATCATTTCTTAATACGTGTTGTCAATATTGCCTCATCTCTACAGGTACACGTGAATGAATGTTAGTTACCTGCTCATCTTGTCAAAGCTTCCATATATCTTGCCAAATTTTATTTACCAATATCAAAGTCAATAAATGTCAATATTAACTTTGGTAAAGCGTGATTTGTAGAGACTAAAAAATAATTTTCACAACACTCTCCCGGACATGGCAAACTGTTGTCGGCATACGGATTGATGAATATTTAGTAGCAGTAGCACAGGTCTCTTTCGTAAGAAAAAACCAAACAAAACAGCGACTCATCGGACCAACACAAAGGGAAGATGAATGAAGTAGTATCTACAAGTATTAACATAATTTAGACTAGGCTAACTGGATTGTTTTTTTTTTTTGGGTGTGGCTGCTAGCCTAAGTCAGGGGGTTGAATAACTGCGGCCCTGGGTCCATGTGCGATCCCATGGACTGTTAGATCCGACTCGTGCATGTGACCACTTCCGCCATCTGCTCTTGGCCACGCCCTTCTGTCTAGGCGCGGCCATTATGTCGGGCTTAATAACCCAAATGTGGCGCACGATTATAAAAGTTTGCCCACCACTGGTCTAAATCGTTAGGTGCACGCGTCACTAATCTGAGCGTCACTTAGCCACGTCACCAAACAAAAAAAGTCATCAGTGTGCAGGCAGGCCCCCCCTCAGTCTTACAGACAAATCAGGTCATGTACCTGGGGCTCACAAACCGACAGGGGCCCGCGAAAAAATGATATTTCTAAAAAAAAAATATTACAATCATTACTCATAATTGTGGGCCTCCTATTGCCCCTTTTTCGATGCAAAAGCTCTCTAGTGTCACAACCCATTTGGTCAGCTCGTGGTCTAGGGGTACATTAGCGAGAGGACCCCCCCCTTCCCCAGGTTGGACATACACATTGACATATTTACCATACACAAATCTGGGACTCATTAATGCAACTCATAAATGATATAGAGAAAATATAGTTATGTGTCGATTGCCATCACCCAGCAAGTAAAATCAATACAGCATAAAACTGGAACATGGCCAAACAGTACTAACCTAAAAAAAAAATAGTAAACTTATGTTACAAACATGAAATATTAATTGACACTGTCCAGTGACCTCTCAAGCATCGGCCGTCTAGGCCGTCTAGAGCCGGCTGGTTGCGACTCCAGCGGGGCCGATTAGGTATCATTCAAATCATGGCCGTCGAGGCGCACTTCAGGCAGGGCCGACTAAGTACAATTCCAGTCGACTAAGTACAATTCAGACAGGGTACACTCAAATCAGGGCCTACATGTAACAAACAACATCATGTACAACATAACTTCACAATGCCTTTTTTTTATATTACATTATACAATGTATTGTCTAAACCACACAACATACCTCCTGGTCGTTCATCCTTCCACACACACACACACACCAAACATCATGTATGTAATTAAACCGGTTACATGGCATAGAGTGAATTCAAAGTAAACGCATCAAATCTATGCGCTGCACGTCACTTGCACAAACAAGCTCTGTTCCCTCTAAAGCTGTTCACTAACAGAGCGCACACAAGTTTCGTTTTATACCATGCGCGCGAAAATGTGCACACAACTTTCCCAAACATACACGCCAACCTGAACTCTGTTCACCTACTCTATGCTATCTTGACATCTAGGGCGCATGAAAATCATAAGCCTGCCCTGTTAGTGTATGTAAAGCAATTGCACTGATTTACAAAATGCCAATACAGAAATGTCCAAGAACATATCACCTGTTTTCTCTCACGGTTTTTAATAGACGTATACTTAATGTGGGGGTGCACCGGAACCGATAAGAAATGGTCCAAATATGGTAATTTATCCATTCTACACTTATCAGGTTTTTAGTAAAGTCACTGGTCAAGTGTATTTGACGGCCGTTTATGACCTTCCCTTAGGGTGAAGCGAAGCCACAAGAATCGATAGCTACAAGGGAGTTGAAAGAAAGATTTACCGAACTCTTGCTGCTAATCTTATAACATGGTTACTGCCGACATACATTAAAAGATTGTTGCTGTATACTGCGTAGATTTGTTCACTGTTCTTGTGCTGCTTCAGTCAGTCTTTTTTGTGAGTTAATTTTCTCAGTGAGTCATTCTTCTCTGTGAGTCAATCTTCTAAGTGATTCAGTCTTCTCTGTGAGTCAATCTTCCCTGTCAGTCAATCTTCTCAGTGAGTCAATCTTCTCAGTGAGTCAATCTTCTCAGTGAGTCAGTCTTCTCTGTGAGTCAGTCTTCCCTGTGAGTCAATCTTCTCAGTGAGTCAATCTTCTCAGTGAGTCAGTCTTCTCTGTGAGTCAGTCTTCCCTGTGAGTCAATCTTCTCTGTGGGTCAATCTTTTCAGTGAGTCAGTCTTCTCTGTGAGTCAGTCTTCCCTGTCAGCCAGTCTTCTCCGTGAGTCACTCAGCTCTGTGAGTCATTCTGATGATAAGAGAATTTGAATGTTACCATTAGTGTATTCAAGTCATTCCATCTTTAAAGAATTTTAACATTAAATGATTTTGTTAGAGCCGGTCTTATCATAAATTAATTTTTTCTATTTAATTTATCAAACAAACAAAAAAAACAAACTTTGAAAATCATCGAGAAAATTGCCGATAATTTGAAGTTTGTGTAGAAAGAAAAATTGTATTAGTTTCTGCAATTATGCGAAGTTTCCTTGATTGATTTTTTTAGATTCTCAATAAATCTACCTTTCTGTCTTATCGTCCGGCTGTCTATTCAACAATACGTTTATTCCTTCATCATTCCATCCATCCTCGCATACTTTACATGTCTGTTTTAATCTATCTTTTTAAAACGTGATTATTTGTCTGTCTGTGTTTTAACCCCCGTGTGTCTGTTTATCCATCCGTTAGTCTATTTCTCTCTCTCTCTCTTTCTCCCTCTCCCTACATCCCTTTCTCTGTCTCTCTCTGTCTATTCATATCCACACTTTTAATGAGCCAATAACAAGTCCCGTTTCATGTATGAACAAATTATTTCCCTTTGGGTCTGAAATCGCATATTTTAATTATTTTTCTCATCCAAATGTCTAATTGAAGTCTTATTTTAATCGCGCACCACCCACCACTTTATCCAACCATCTTAGTTATACAATATTTATTTATCGCCTTGATAAAATGTATTTATTTCCCTTTCTTCCGCGAAGCCGAATGAACAGAGCGAAGAGAGATGGCGGAGTTGAAGACTGGAGAACGGACAGTGAATGGTCTCTCATTTGTTTTAACTTTGCGCCCATTACATCTCCAGAACACAAAATGAAGCAATACATGAACACAACACTTGATTAATAAATACATACACACACAAAAATAGAAATAAAGGAAAGGAAAGCCTTGGCCTAATTGCAGTAGAGAGTGTGTGTGTGTGTGTGTGCGTGTGTGAGGAGTGTCCTTACTTCATGACCAGCGGCGTATCAAGGCCTGGGATGGGTGTCCGTCACTCGTACGAGTTTAAATAGGGGTGTTGGTGGGTGGGGGGGGGAGAGGGTGTTTAGAACGTTCTTTAAGAAACGATGTTCTTTTTATTTCAAAATAAAGGGAGTGGGGTTGGGGGGGGGGGGTGTGTGGAAGATAAACTAGGGTGACCACTATTTGTACCCGCGAGACGCCACTGCCTAAAACTTCCAAAGTTGCTCAATTTTTTTTATTTTTTTTTTATTTCAAAACCTTCCCCCCCCCTCCCAAATTGAATCTTACTTCAAAAGATGGTGAATTAATTTCACGCTGACAACTTGCAGTGATTTAAGGAACTTTAATGTCTCTCGTCTGTTTTAATCTTCTTCCTTACCGCCATTTTGTGTGACCTTCAACTTCAATTACATCTTTTTTATTTTTTTTTGGTTCTCCTTTTTCTTTTGTTGCCCAGAGCTGTACGTCACCTCAATGTCAAGGTTGTTTAAACGGGAACACTGGAAAAGACAAAATTTCCCTGATTTCAGTAGAGACTGACATACACATACAAATAGTGAGCGACAAAGACATTCACAAACATAATGACACTGACCCACACAAACTGATTGACACTGACCCACACAAACATAATGACACTGACCCACACAAACATAATGCCACTGACCTACACAAACATAATGACACTGACCCACACAAACATAATGCCACTGACCTACACAGACATAATGACACTGACCCACACAAACATAATGCCACTGACATACACAAACATAATGACACTGACCCACACAAACATAATGCCACTGACCTACACAGACATAATGCCACTGACATACACAAACATAATGACACTGACATACACAAACATAATGACACTGACCCACACAAACATAATGCCACTGACCTACACAGACATAATGCCACTGACATACACAAACATAATGCCACTGACATACACAAACATAATGACACTGACCCACACAAACATAATGCCACTGACCTACACAGACATAATGCCACTGACATACACAAAGATAATGCCACTGACATACACAAACATAATGACACTGACCCACACAAACATAATGACACTGACCTACACAGACATAATGCCACTGACATACACAAACATAATGCCACTGACATACACAAACATAATGACACTGACCCACACAAACATAATGACACTGACCTACACAGACATAATGCCACTGACATACACAAACATAATGCCACTGACATACACAAACATAATGACACTGACCCACACAAACATAATGACACTGACCTACACAGACATAATGCCACTGACATACACAAACATAATGCCACTGACATACACAAGCATAATGCCACTGACCCACACAAACATAATGCCACTGACATACACAAACATAATGACACTGACCTACACAAACATAATGACACTGACATTCACAAACAGATTTGACACTGATATGCATATACACAGTTTTCGTTATCCTGCATAACACTCCGTCAAATAAGCCGGATAATCGATTGTATAATATATTGAATTTTTTTTTTAATTCTAATATTTTCTCTCATAACCAGTTGTATGTTTGTTGCATCGAAGAATTTAATGTAAGAAAATAAAAAGGAGATTAAGAGTAAGATAGAGAGAGAAATAGAGAGAGTGAGTGAGAGAGAGATAGAGAGTGAGTGAGAGAGATAGAGAGAGTGAGTGAGAGAGAGAGAGAGAAAGAGAGAGAGTGAGAGACAGTGAGAGAGACACACAGAGAGATAGAGAGAGAAATAGAGAGAGAGACAGAGAGATAGAAAGAGTGATTGAGAGAAATAGAGAGAGAGAGTGAGTGGCAGAGAGATAGAGAGAGTGCGTGAGAGAGATAGAGAGAGTAGAGAGACAAAGAGATAGAAAAAGACAAAGAAATAGACAGATAAAGTCGTATATATCTAGAACTAGGTCAACGCCTTACTCAAATAGATCATGCAGAGAAATCTGAAACGACCTGGTTGATCACATAATCAATGTCAAGTCTGTAGCTGGCGGTGGGGGTGGGGTGGGTTACATAGTGGAGGGTATATATATATATATGGAAGCGAGATAGAAAGAAAGACACATACATCTACATAACGTCATCAAAAAGACATAAATAACCCAAGTTCCAATAAAAAAAAACAACATCCCAACCCCCAAATGCCTTCCCGACCCCCCTCCCTTCCCAACCCCCCGAGGGGATCTATCAAAATAAAGTCATTCGAGTGATTCCTGACGCGACCTTCATCTCCTGTTAAGCTCGGACACAGACTGACCAGAGGCCATGAACTCACCATATTTCAACGTGTCTGTCTGTATGAGGGGGACACACGGAAAAGTGGGGGTGGGGGGCAGTGAACACATGAAACGGTCTATTGTGTCCCCGAACAACAGAGGACATAAATAGAATATTTGTAAACAAAACTACGACGAAAACGACAGGAATTTTTTTTTAAATTATTTATATATATTTTTTTTATGTTTTGTTTGAAGTGCGCGCGAACTCTAGAATCTGAAAGACGATTGAACGATTTTTCGTTGTGCTCGAAATCTGTTGTGTAGATTTATACAGACAGTACATAGCTATGAAAGTTACGTACATTTATACAGACAGTATATTGATATGAAAGCTACAAACAGTTCGATACTTTTCTATAGATGCTACACTGTTTTACGCGCATGGTTGTTTTAGATAGAGATCTAGGACTGTTTTAGATGCAGATTTAGGTTGAATTTAATTGTAGATTCACTAGAGCCATTGGTCTGACTTCAACTAAATGAAATGAGGTATACCACACCGGCACTGCCACGAACGGTCAGTTAAAAAATACCATTTGTTTAATGGAACAAACCTGGAACTGCCACATGTGGTCAGTCTCTGTAAATACCATTGGTTAATGGAACAAACATGGAACTTCCACATGTGGTCAGCCCCAGAAAATACCATTGCACTGCCACAAAGGTGGAAATTTCTGAAAAAACAACAATATTGATTTGACAGGGAATGCGGTTGCCAATTAAGTAAGAAATATGCAAACATAAAAAACCGAAAAAGACAACACACATACACCAAACACAAAATAAATAGCTAAAGACCTTCCACCAAAATTTATGTTAATCAAAGTAGTTTATTCAAAATGAAATGTAAACAATTTTTCAAAAAAGAAGTTTAAAACCTTAACTGGTTTTGCTTCTTTTTTTTGGATAAATCTGAAACTCTATAGAGCATCTCATTCTGTACAATTTTATTTCGCAGTTTTTTAAAATGGTGAAACTGTAATCATTTAAATAACACACCTTAACAACATTTCACTAGCAGCCTGGTTCTTTGATTCCATCCATACAGACCAGTAGTTCTCAAAATGTGGACGGAGGGCCCCACAATGACGATTTTACTTTTTTTTTTTACTTTTAAAGTAGTTTTTTTTTCTTCAAGGATAGGTCGCGAGAAGAAAACGGTGTTTATAGTGGGGCATGAAACGTACAAGTTTGAGAAGCAGAGTTATAAACTCACTAGTTAAAAAAAAAAACCCAAAAAAAAAAAACTGAAGCCGAAAGTAAGAAGAGAATTCTGTAAAGCAAAAAAAAATGTCTTATGTACATGAAATGTCGTGGTTTGGGATGCAGCCAAAAGAGTCTATTGGTTTATGGCTTGAACATAAAAAAATAATGTTAAGTGGCCAGATCAGGTTTATTGTCCAATCGAAAACATATTAATTAACGTTCAGCATGTTGTTGTTGTTGTTGTTGATGTGAACATCGTGATGAGTGGGGGGGGGGGAATATATGAGGCAGAGATTGGACCACATAAATCTCTTGAATGATTCAGTGCGAATTGAAACAGTACATGACAATACACGATTAGAATCATTTCTAGTCCATGAATGTTAAAATATATTGTAGGATAGATAAATCAAGAGATAGTTAGATCAATATTAGAAAGATAAAGAGATAGTTAGATCAATTTATTTTACATAGATAGATAGAGAGATAGTTAGATCAATTTATTTTACATAGATAGATAGAGAGATAGTTAGATCAATATTAGATTGTTAGAGTGATAGATCAAAGGTAGGGAGCTAATGGGAATATGTGGAAGCATATGGGAATATGTGCGAGCTTATTGGAAAATGAGAAGCTTATGAGAATATTTAAAGCTTATGAGAATATTATAAGCTTATGAGAATATTATAAGCTTATGTGAAAATTTGGGAGCTTATGGGAATATGTGGGATCTTATGGGAATATGTAGGAGCTTATGGGAATATTAGGAGCTTTTGGGAATATGTAGGAGCTTTTGTGAATATGTAGGAACTTATGGGAATATGTGGAAGCTTATGAGAATATGTAGGAGCTTATGGAAATATGTAGGAGTTTATGGGAATATTAGTAGCTTGTGGGAATATGTGGGAGCTTATGGGAACATGTAGGAGCTTATGGGAATATTAGTAGCTTATGGGAATATGTGGGAGCTTATGTGAATATGTAGGAGCTTATGGGAATTTGTAGGAGCTTATGGGAATATGTAGGAGCTTATGGTAATATTAGGAGCTTATGGGAATATGTGGGAGTTAATGGAAATTTTCTGGAGCTTATGGGAATATGTAGAAGCTTATGGGAATATGTGGGAGCTTATGGGAATATGTAAGAGATTATGGGAATATGTAGGAGCTTATGGGAATATTAGGAGCTTACGGGAATATGTAGGAGTTTATGGAAAAATGTAGGAGCTTATGAGAATATGTGGGAGCTTATGTAAATATGTGGGAGCTTTTGGGAATATGTAGGCGATTTTGGGAATATGTAGGAGCTTATTGGAATATGAGAAGCTTATAAGAATCTTAAAAGCTTATGGGAATATTATAAGCTTATGTGAAAATTTGGGAGCTTATGGCAATATGTGGGATCTTATGGGAATATGTAGGAGTTTATGGGAATATTAGGAGCTTTTGGGAATATGTAGGAGCTTTTGTGAATATGTAGGAACTTATGGGAATATGTAGAAGCTTATGGGCATATGTGGGAGCTTATGGGAATATGTGGGAGCTTATGGAAATATGTAGGAGCTTATGGGAATATTAGTAGCTTATGGGAATATGTAAGAGCTTATGGGAATATGTAGGAGCTTATGGGAATATGTAGGAGCTTATGGGAATATGTAGGAGCTTCTGGGAATATTAGGAGCTTATGGGAATATGTGGAAGCTAATGGGAATCTGTAGGAGTTTATGGGAATATGTAGGAGCTTATGGGAATATGTGGGAGCTTATGTAAATATGTGGGAGCTTATGGGAATATGTAGGAGCTTATGGGCATATGTTGGAGCCTATGGGAATATGTAGGAGCTTATTGGAATATGTGGGAGCTTATGGGAATATGTAGGAGCTTTTGAGAATATGTAGGAGCTTATGGAAATAAGTGGAAGCTTGTGGGAATATTAGGAGCTTATGGGAATATGTGAGAGCTTATAGGAATATATAGGAGCCAATGGAAATATTTAGGATTTTATGGGAATATTAAGAGCTTATGGGAATATGTAGGAGCTTATGGGAATATGTGAGAGCTTATGTGAATAAGTGGGAGCTTACGGGATTATGTGCCAATTGATCCTACTCCTGTTTAGTATTTCGCGAATGGGACAATAGGCTTAGTGCCTAATTTCAACCACGTAAGGTCAAATTTTTACGCATCAGTAAATTCTACTTTTTTAATTTTTTTTAAATATTTGAAACGGACTATAAGCTTCGTTACAATTTTCTGCTATACAATGATCAACTGCCATGCATAAGTAGATTCAACTCTATGTCAATTATCGAAAAAGAGAGATAAGGAAAGAGAGAGAGAGAGAAAATGGGAATATATGGGAACTTATGGGAATATGCGGGAGCTTATGGGAATATGCGAAATATAAATATATAAATGGGAATATTAGGAGCTTATGGGAATATGTAAGAGCTTATGGGAATATCTGGGAGCTTATGAGAATATGTTGGATCTTATGGGAATATTTGGGAGCTTATGGAAATATGAAGGAGCTGATGAAAATATGTAGGAGCTTATGGGAATATGTAGGAGCTTCTGGGAATATTAGGAGCTTATGGGAATATGTGGGAGCTAATGTGAATATCTGGGAGCTTATGGGAATATGTAGGAGGTTATGGGAATATGTAGGAGGTTATGGGAATATGTAGGAGCTTATGGGAATATGTAGGAGCTTATGGGAATATGTGCCAATTGATTCTACTTCTGTTTAGTATTTGGCGAATGGGACTATAGTTATTGTGTTATTTTTTTTCAACCACGTAAGGTCAAATTTTACGCATCAGTAAATTCTACACTTGTTTTTTTATTTAAATTTTTTCAACGGACTATAAGCTTCGATTCAATTTTCTGCTATCCAATGATCAACTGCCATGCATAAGTAAATTCAACTCTATGTCAATTATCGAAAAAGAGAGATAAGGAAACAGATAGATAGATAGAGAGAGAGAGAGAGAGAGAGAGAGAATGGGTATATATGGGAACTCATGGGCATATGCGGGAGCTTATGGGAATATGTGAGATATACACACACACACACACACACACATATATATATATATATATATATATATATATATATATATATACAGGGAGAGAGAGAGATAGAGAAGGAGAGAGAGAGCAAAAAAAAGAGAAAGAGAGAGAGAATGGGATTATTTGGGAGCTTATGGGAATATTAGGAGCTTATGGGAATATGTAGGAACTTATGGGGACATAAGAAGCTTACGGGAATATGTAGGAGCTTATGGGAATATATGGGAGCTTATGAGAATATTTGGGACCATATGGGAATATTTGCCAATTGATTCTACTCCTGTTTAGTATTTGGCGAAAGGGACTAGAATTTTTGCGTTTATTTTCAACCAAGTAAGGTCTAATTTTTACGCGTCATTAAATTCTACACCTGTTTTTTTCAAATTTTTAAACGGACTATAAGCTTCGTTTTAATTTTCTGCTATCCAATGATCAACAATCATGCATAAGTAAATTCAACTCTATGTTAATTACCGAAAAAGAGAGATAAGGAAAGAGATAGAGAGAGAGAGAGAGAGAGAGAGAGAGAGAATGGGAATATATGGGAACTTATGGGAATATGTAGTAGCTTATGGGAATATGTAGGAGCTTATGGAAATATTTGGGAGCTTATGGGAATTTTTGGGAGCTTATGAGAAAATGTTGGAGCTTATGGGAATATTTGGGAGCTTATGGGAATATGAAGGACCTGATGAAAAAATGTAGGAGCTTATGGGAATATCTAGGAGCTTATGGGAATAACAGGAGCATATGGGAATATGTAGGAGCATATAGGTATATCTGGGAGCTTATGGGAATATGTAGGAGCTTATGGTGATATGTAGGAGCTTATGGGAATATGTAGGAGTTTATGGGAATATGTGCCAATTGATTCCACACCGGTTTAGTATTTGACGAATGGGATTATAGGCTTTGTGTTTATTTTCAACCACGTAACGTCAAATTTTTACACATCAGTAAATTCTACTTTTCTAATATTTGAAACGGACTATAAGCTTCGTTTCAATTTTCTGCTATACAATGATCAACTGCCATGCATAAGTGGATTCAACTCTATGTCAATTATCGAAAAAGAGAGATAAGGAAAGAGAGAGAGAGAGAGAGAGAGAGAGAGAGAGAGAGAGGGAGAAAGAATGGGAATATATGGGAACTTATGGGAATATGCGGGAGCTTATGGGAATTTGTACGAGCTTATGGGGATATAAGATGCTAATGGAAATATGTAGGAGCTAACGGGAATATGTGGGAGCTGATGGGAATATTTGGAAGCTTATGGGAATATATAGGAGCTTATGGGAATATCTAGAAGCTTTTGGGAATAATAGGAGCTTATGGGAATATGTAGGAGCTTATGGGATTATCTGGGAGCTTATGGGAATATGTAGGAGCTTATGTGGATATAAGAAGCTAATGGGAATATGTAGAAGATTATGGGAATATGTGGGAGCTTATGGGAATATTTGGAAGCTTATGGGAATATGTTGGAGCTTATGGGAATATTAGGAGCTTATGGGAATATGTAGGAGCTTATGGGAATATACGGGAGCTTATGGGAATATGTAGGAGCTTATGGGGATATAAGAAGCTAATGGTAATATGTAGGAGCTTATGGGAATGTGTGGGAGCTTATAGGGAATATTTTGGATGGAAATATTTGGGAGCCTATGGGAATAAGTGGGAGCTTATGAGAATATGAAGGAGCTTATGGGAATATGTAGGAGCTTATGGGAATATGTAGGAGCTTCTGGGAATATGTAGGAGCTTATGGGAATATCTGGGAGCTTATGGGAATATCTGGGAGCTTATGGGAATATGTAGGAGCTTATGAGAATATGTAGGAGCTTATGGGAGTAAGTGGAAGCTTATGGGAATATGTGGGAGCTTATGGAAATATGTAGAAGCTTATGGGAATATTAGGAGCTTATGGGAATATGTGGGAGCTTATAGGAATATGTAGGAGCCTATGGGAATATTTAGGATTTTATGGGAATATTAAGAGCTAATGGGAATATGTAGGAGCTTATGGGAATATGCGGGAGCTTATAGGAATATATGATATATATATATATATATATATATAGAGAGAGAGAGAGAGAGAGAGAGAGAGAGAGAGAGAGAGAGAGAGGGAGATTGAGAAAGACAGAGAGAGAGAGAGAGAGAGAGAGAGAGAAAGAGAAGAAGAGAGAGAGCAAAATAAGGAGAAAGAGAGAGAGAGAATGGGATTATTTCGGAGCTTATGGGAATATGTAGGAGTTTATGGGAATATGTGGGAGCTTATGGAAATATATTTGGGAGCTTATGGGAATATGTAGGAGCTTATGGGAATATTTGGGAGCTTATGGTAATATGTGCCAATTGATTCCACTTCTGTTTAGTATTTGGCGAATGGGACTATAGGCTTTGTGTTTATTTTCAACCACGAAAGGTAAAATTTTTACGCATCAGTAAATTCTACTCCTTTTTTTTAATATTTGAAACGGACTATAAGCTTCGTTTCAATTTTCTGCTATACAATGATCAATTGCCATGCATATGTAGATTCAACTCTATGTCATTATCGAAAAAGAGAAATAAGGAAAAGAGAGAGAGAGAGAGAGAGAGAGAGAGAGAGACAGAGAGAGAGAGAGAGAGAATGTGAATATATGGGAAATTATGGGAATATACGGGAGCTTATGGAAATATGTAGGAGCTTATGGGGATATAAGAAGCTAATGGAAATATGTAGGAGCTAATGGGAATATGTGGGAGCTGATGGGAATATTTGGAAGCTTATGGGAATATATAGGAGCTTATGGGAATATCTAGAAGCTTTTGGGAATAATAGGAGCTTATGGGAATATATGGGAGCCTATGGGAATATGTAGGAGCTTATGGGGATATAAGAAGCTAATGGTAATATGAAGGAGCTTTTGGGAATAATAGAATCTTATGGGAATATGTAGGAGCTCATGGGATTATCTAGGAGCTTATGGGAATATATGGGAGTTTATGGGAATATATGGGAGTTTAGGGGAATATGTAGGAGCTTATGTGGATATAAGAAGCTAATGGGAATATGTAGAAGCTTATGGGAATATGTAGATGCTTATGGGATTATCTGGGAGCTTATGGGAATATATGGGAGTTTAGGGGAATTTGTAGGAGCTTATGTGGATATAAGAAGCTAATGGGAATATGTAGAAGCTTATGGGACTATGTGGGAGCTTATGGGAATATTTGGAAGCTTATGGGAATATGTTGGAGCTTATGGGATTATTAGGAGCTTATGGGAATATGTAGGAGCTTATGGGAATATATGGGAGCTTATGGGAATATGTAGGAGCTTATGGGGATATAAGAAGCTAATGGTAATATGTAGGAGCTTATGGGAATGTGTGGGAGCTTATAGGGAATATTTTGGATGGAAATATTTGGGAGCCTATGGGAATAAGTGGGAGCTTATGAGAATATGAAGGAGCTTATGGGAATATGTAGGAGCTTATGGGAATATGTAGGAGCTTCTGGGAATATGTAGGAGCTTATGGGAATATCTGGGAGCTTATGGGAATATCTGGGAGCTTATGGGAATATGTAGGAGCTTATGAGAATATGTAGGAGCTTATGGGAGTAAGTGGAAGCTTATGGGAATATGTGGGAGCTTATGGAAATATGTAGAAGCTTATGGGAATATTAGGAGCTTATGGGAATATGTGGGAGCTTATAGGAATATGTAGGAGCCTATGGGAATATTTAGGATTTTATGGGAATATTAAGAGCTAATGGGAATATGTAGGAGCTTATGGGAATATGCGGGAGCTTATAGGAATATATGATATATATATATATATATATATATATATATAGAGAGAGAGAGAGAGAGAGAGAGAGAGAGAGAGAGAGAGGGAGATTGAGAAAGACAGAGAGAGAGAGAGAGAGAGAGAGAGAGAGAAAGAGAAGAAGAGAGAGAGCAAAATAAGGAGAAAGAGAGAGAGAGAATGGGATTATTTCGGAGCTTATGGGAATATGTAGGAGTTTATGGGAATATGTGGGAGTTTATGGGAATATGTGCCAATTGATTCCACACCGGTTTAGTATTTGACGAATGGGATTATAGGCTTTGTGTTTATTTTCAACCACGTAACGTCAAATTTTTACACATCAGTAAATTCTACTTTTCTAATATTTGAAACGGACTATAAGCTTCGTTTCAATTTTCTGCTATACAATGATCAACTGCCATGCATAAGTGGATTCAACTCTATGTCAATTATCGAAAAAGAGAGATAAGGAAAGAGAGAGAGAGAGAGAGAGAGAGAGAGAGAGAGAGAGAGAGAGAGGGAGAGAGAATGGGAATATATGGGAACTTATGGGAATATGCGGGAGCTTATGGGAATTTGTACGAGCTTATGGGGATATAAGATGCTAATGGAAATATGTAGGAGCTAACGGGAATATGTGGGAGCTGATGGGAATATTTGGAAGCTTATGGGAATATATAGGAGCTTATGGGAATATCTAGAAGCTTTTGGGAATAATAGGAGCTTATGGGAATATGTAGGAGCTTATGGGATTATCTGGGAGCTTATGGGAATATGTAGGAGCTTATGTGGATATAAGAAGCTAATGGGAATATGTAGAAGATTATGGGAATATGTGGGAGCTTATGGGAATATTTGGAAGCTTATGGGAATATGTTGGAGCTTATGGGAATATTAGGAGCTTATGGGAATATGTAGGAGCTTATGGGAATATACGGGAGCTTATGGGAATATGTAGGAGCTTATGGGGATATAAGAAGCTAATGGTAATATGTAGGAGCTTATGGGAATGTGTGGGAGCTTATAGGGAATATTTTGGATGGAAATATTTGGGAGCCTATGGGAATAAGTGGGAGCTTATGAGAATATGAAGGAGCTTATGGGAATATGTAGGAGCTTATGGGAATATGTAGGAGCTTCTGGGAATATGTAGGAGCTTATGGGAATATGTGGGAGCTTATGGGAATATCTGGGAGCTTATGGGAATATGTAGGAGCTTATGAGAATATGTAGGAGCTTATGGGAGTAAGTGGAAGCTTATGGGAATATGTGGGAGCTTATGGAAATATGTAGAAGCTTATGGGAATATTAGGAGCTTATGGGAATATGTGGGAGCTTATAGGAATATGTAGGAGCCTATGGGAATATTTAGGATTTTATGGGAATATTAAGAGCTAATGGGAATATGTAGGAGCTTATGGGAATATGCGGGAGCTTATAGGAATATATGATATATATATATATATATATATATATATATATATAGAGAGAGAGAGAGAGAGAGAGAGAGAGAGAGAGAGGGAGATTGAGAAAGACAGAGAGAGAGAGAGAGAGAGAGAGAGAGAGAAAGAGAAGAAGAGAGAGAGCAAAATAAGGAGAAAGAGAGAGAGAGAATGGGATTATTTCGGAGCTTATGGGAATATGTAGGAGTTTATGGGAATATGTGGGAGCTTATGGAAATATATTTGGGAGCTTATGGGAATATGTAGGAGCTTATGGGAATATTTGGGAGCTTATGGTAATATGTGCCAATTGATTCCACTTCTGTTTAGTATTTGGCGAATGGGACTATAGTCTTTGTGTTTATTTTCAACCACGAAAGGTAAAATTTTTACGCATCAGTAAATTCTACTCCTTTTTTTTAATATTTGAAACGGACTATAAGCTTCGTTTCAATTTTCTGCTATACAATGATCAATTGCCATGCATATGTAGATTCAACTCTATGTCATTATCGAAAAAGAGAAATAAGGAAAAGAGAGAGAGAGAGAGAGAGAGAGAGAGAGAGAGACAGAGAGAGAGAGAGAGAGAGAATGTGAATATATGGGAAATTATGGGAATATACGGGAGCTTATGGAAATATGTAGGAGCTTATGGGGATATAAGAAGCTAATGGAAATATGTAGGAGCTAATGGGAATATGTGGGAGCTGATGGGAATATTTGGAAGCTTATGGGAATATATAGGAGCTTATGGGAATATCTAGAAGCTTTTGGGAATAATAGGAGCTTATGGGAATATATGGGAGCCTATGGGAATATGTAGGAGCTTATGGGGATATAAGAAGCTAATGGTAATATGAAGGAGCTTTTGGGAATAATAGAATCTTATGGGAATATGTAGGAGCTCATGGGATTATCTAGGAGCTTATGGGAATATATGGGAGTTTATGGGAATATATGGGAGTTTAGGGGAATATGTAGGAGCTTATGTGGATATAAGAAGCTAATGGGAATATGTAGAAGCTTATGGGAATATGTAGATGCTTATGGGATTATCTGGGAGCTTATGGGAATATATGGGAGTTTAGCGGAATTTGTAGGAGCTTATGTGGATATAAGAAGCTAATGGGAATATGTAGAAGCTTATGGGACTATGTGGGAGCTTATGGGAATATTTGGAAGCTTATGGGAATATGTTGGAGCTTATGGGATTATTAGGAGCTTATGGGAATATGTAGGAGCTTATGGGAATATATGGGAGCTTATGGGAATATGTAGGAGCTTATGGGGATATAAGAAGCTAATGGTAATATGTAGGAGCGTATGGGAATGTGTGGGAGCTTATAGGGAATATTTTGGAGCTTATGGGATTATGTAGGAGCTTGTGGAAATATGTAGGAGCTTATGGGAATATTTGGGAGCTTTTGGGAATAAGTGGGAGCTTATGGGAATATGAAGGAGCTTATGGGAATATGTAGGAGCTTATGGGAATATGTAGGAGCTTCTGGGAATATGTATGAGCTTCTGTGAATATCTGGGAGCTTATGGGAATATCTGGGAGCGTATGGGAATATGTAGGAGCTTATGAGAATATGTAGGAGCTTATGGGAATAAGTGGAAGCTTATGGGAATATGTGGGAGCTTATGGAAATATGTAGAAGCTTATGGGAATATTAGGAGCTTATGGGAATATTTGGGAGCTTATAGGATTATGTAGGAGCCTATGGGAATATTTAGGATTTTATGGGAATATTAAGAGCTAATGGGAATATGTAGGAGCTTATGGGAATATGCGGGAGCTTATGGGAATATATGATATATATATATATATATATATATATATAGAGAGAGAGAGAGAGAGAGGGAGAGAAAGAGAAGGAGAGAGAGAGCAAAATAAGGAGAAAGAGAGAGAGAGAATGGGATTATTTCGGAGCTTATGAGAATATGTTGGAGTTTATGGGAATATGTGGGAGCTTATGGGAATATTTGGGAGCTTATGGGAATATGTAGGAGCTTATGGGAATATTTGGGAGCTTATGGTAATATGTGCCAATTGATTCTACTTCTGTTTAGTATTTGGCGAATGGGACTATAGGCTTTGTGTTTATTTTCAACCACGTAAGGTAAAATTTTTACGCATCTGTAAATTCTACTCCTTTTTTTTTAATATTTGAAACGGACTATAAGCTTCGTTTCAATTTTCTGCTATACAATGATCAATTGTCATGCATATGTAGATTCAACTCTATGTCATTATCGAAAAAGAGAAATAAGGAAAAGAGAGAGAGAGAGAGAGAGAGAGAGAGAGAGAGAGAGAGAGAGAGAATTGAATGTATGGAAACTTATGGGAATATGCGGGAGCATATGGGAATATGTGAGATATAAATAAATAAATATATATATATATATATATATATATATATATATATATATATATATATATATATACAGAGAGAGAGAGAGAGAGAGAGAAAGAGATAGAGACAGAGAAGGGGAGAGAGCGAAAAAAGGAGAAAAAGAGAAGGAGAATGGGAATATATAGGAGCTTATGCGAATATGTAAGAGCTTATGGGAATATTTAGGAGCTTATGGGAATATGTCATTTTGTGTACGTGTATCAAATTTCATGTTATTTGGTTGTCTGGATCTTGAGTTTTAAGGGAACAGATAGATAGACAGCAAATGCGTCTTATAAGTATAGAGAAGGATTGCCATCTACCGAATGACGGCAAATGTAATTTTTTAAGAAAATAAAATTATTTATTAACTTTTCATAAATTACTTTTTGTTTATTGAGTTCCCCGTTTCCGGTTTCAGTTTCATGTTCATCATCATTCATGATAATTTTTAGTAATTTTCTGATATAATTTCACTATTAAATTTGTAAAGAAACTGACATTATGAATCAGTTGACGACAGAATTGCTCAATGTTCATTATTATTTTCTTTAATATATTATTTTTTAATAATATCGATTAAATTTTCGCTACAGAATTACTATATTCTATTATTGAATTAAGGGGGTAAAATTAGTAGTTCGGTCATATTTTGTCAAGCCCCCCCACTTTCCTTGAATTTCGGCTTGCCCCCCCCCCTAAAATATTTTGTTCCGCCGCCGGTGAATCAATATTAGATAGATAGATAGAGAGATAGTTAGATCAATATTAGATAGATAGATTGAGAGATAGTTACATCAATATTACATCACTTGGCAGACGTACTGTCAACACCCGAGACCAAAACAGACATATCCGTTGAAGATTTCTCTTTGGAATCTTGTTAAATTTGTGTCATGCCAGAGACCAGGAGGAATGCAAATGTGGGAGCCAATTTAATGTCAACAAAATTAAAGCCGATAGCGAAAAGAATTCTGGGAGTAAAAGTACAATTTAAAACTTAGAATACGAAAACAAAATCAGGAATAGACCAAGTAAACATTTCCTGATTAAAAAAAAAAGTGAACTTTTCTATATATACAAAGAAACATTTCCACTTTATTTTTTTTTTAATAAACTTAGCAGTATTAAAATAGGGAACAAATCAATTTTCTTTTTTCTTTTAATTAAGTAAAAATGTTGACTTAACGAAACTACAAAAAAAAGAAAAGTTAACTATCAAAAGTTACATCAATATTAGATAGATAGATTGAGAGATAGTTACATCAATATTAGATAGATAGAGTGATAGTTAGATCAATATTAGATATGTAGATTGAGAGATAGTTACATCAATATTAGATAGATAAATATAGAGACAGTAAGATCAATATTAGATATATAGATAGAGAGATGGTTACATCAATATTAGATAGATAGATATAGAGATAGTCAGATCAATATTAGATAGATAGATAGAGAGATAGTTACATCAATATTAGATAGATAGATATAGAGATAGTCAGATCAATATTAGATAGATAGATAGAGAGATAGTTACATCAATATTAGATAGATAGATATAGAGATAGTCAGATCAATATTAGATATATAGATATAGAGATAGTCAGATCAATATTAAATATATAGATAAATAGAAAAAAAAAATATACAGATAGTTGTAGATGGATGCTTGCTTACATAAACCAAATATTTGTTAATATTTTTTATTTTCTACATTACAAATACGTACCACGGACACAATATATCTTTACTTTATGCTAATTAAATTGGGCGGGATACAGGCGCACGCGAAAATAAAAAAAAAATAAATAGAAATAAATGGTCTCTGCAGACGAACGAAAACTTGCAGACGACTAAGACAAATTAATAGGAAGACAGGTTATTCCCCCCCTCCCCTTCTTTCACACACAACCGCTTCCGCTTGTCTCTTTCCCTCACATAGTCTTCTCCCTCCCCCTCTTTCACACACTAATTTCCGCCCGGGGGGGGGGAACCAGCTCTCGCATAAAGTTCCCGGACACGGAACTGTCAGAAACTATTGGCGAGCCTGTTTGTTCCCACACTTGGTCCTGCCCGGTTCCATTTCGTGGCAGAAATAACTTTTTTCTTTTCTTAATGGCCGACATGATTTAGGAAAAGGAATGACTTCGGGGGTTAACCCCCCCCCCCCCCCCATTTCCCATACGCTCTCATAAAGGTTGTAACAAAATTAGTAACAAACGAACATAAAAACAAACAACAACAATGTAACGTCCGGGATTTTAGTTGTTGCTGCGGTGAGGCGCTTTTTTGTTAGACCGGAAGTCTGGTGGCGTTCCACTCGCGAACTGACAATTGGCCACTTATCGGGTATTTTTATGATCTTTCCACTTGTTTCAAATTGTTCTTTAAGATATGTGTGTGTGTGTGTATGTGTGTGTGTGTTAAACTTCTGTTCAGCAGTATGATAAAATTTATTCATTTCTGTAGAATGCTTATCATTATTGGGTCATTTCTTGGTTTTGTTTTTGAGGTCACAGCCGGCAATGGGGTCATACCACGGACCTAAAAAGACTTAAAAGAGTTGAGACTATTCCGGGCCGCCGAAAGTCAGTCTTCGACGTCCATGACAATCAATGAAATTCCGGAGCTGCCCCCCATCCATCAACTGCATGGCCGTTGTAATAATTATATTTGGCTGTAATAATTATATTTGGCTGTAATAATTATATTTGGCTGTAATAATTATATTTGGCTGTAATAATTATATTTGGCTGTAATAATTATATTTGACTGTAATAATTATATTTGGCTTGTAATAATTATATTTGGCTGTAATAATTATATTTGGCCTAGAAATTTAGTTAGAATAATTAACTAGCCAATTAAGGAAGTAGAGATTGGCAGACGGTAATAGGAGACGATGACAGAGATTCATAAGGGAAAGGACGTTATTCATATCATCATCATTCACTCTTCTATATTATGTGTATTTCATATTGACAGTTAATATTAATACATATATAAATGTAAATTAATTAACTATTTCTACTCAGTGATTTACAACTGTTTGTATGTGTTACGTCTCACACATATCTGTGGACATTTAGGCTACTTGATATACTAAAAAGTTAATCAACTCCGAAGAGACTGAATCTGCTACAATTGATATACACCTTCCCATGAGCAGAAGATCCACAGAAGAAAATAATAATAATAAATAATAATATATACAACTATATACATCATAAGTTATACTACAAGAAAATGTACCCATGACAGGCGTTTTTTAGTAGATTATGGAAATCTTCGGAATCCCGAATGCCATTGACAAAATTTTAGACCGCTCTTCCTTCAAGGCGACACTGCTTATAAGTCATGGCATTGGAAGAGCCCACGTGAACGTGTGGGTTGTTTCTAAAAATAAAAGCAATGTTTTCACAGCATGAAAGTTTTAAATCTAATATTATTATAATATTTTACTAGCTGATATTTATATACATTTTGATGAATTATAGTTTATGACCAGTAATACGCAGTTGTTTACAGCTGTAATAGGATTAACAGTAATGTAATAATGTAATGAAGTAATGCAGTAGCTTGTTTCACTGTTACACTGAGTAACCGTATGCCAGACACGAGAAAGGAGGGAAAACAGTTATCAAGAAATACAACCATACACCGGCTTCGTTTATTTTTACGTATATTGATAAAAATCTTTCTTGCCACGCCTATCTGAATGACATATTGATTTGCGTATCGATCTAAAATTGTCTTTCTAAGTTCTCTCTTTCCATACCTTTATAAATAAATACAGAGAAGATAGATAAAAAAAATTATGGAAGAAAAACTGGATTTGTGATATTGGGATCATAGTAGGATCTTTATAGCACCTTTCTTTCATCTAGCCTTAGCCGTTAGTGCAGTGGTCTTGAAGGCACGACGGAGGAAGCTTTCACCATGCCCTGAAAAAAAAAATCCCTTTGGAGATCGAACCCGGGACCTTCAGGTCGACAATTGAGCGCCTCACCGCACGACCATCAGAACCGATTGATATATTGATTGATATATTGATTGATATATTGATTGATATTTAGATAGATGGATCAATATATAAATATTTAGATTTTTAGATGGATGAATATATGGAATGATTCATATGTATAGGGGACGGATGGCTGAGTGGTGAAGACACTCGACTGTCCACCTGAGAGTCATGGGTTATATATTCGGTGAGAACCATGGGAATTTTTCCAGGTGTTGTATGGTGCAAAGTCGTCCCACAAGTCCGCCCAGCTTAAAATGGGTATCTGACTTAAGTTGGGAAGTAAATGCGGCTGGGCGTTGTGCTAACTACACAATGTATTTATATGCCGAGTTTATAAAAACAGATTAATTCTACACTTCATCTGCCCCGATGGCCCAGTAGATGGGAACTTTACTGACATAGATATGTTTTTTTTTTTGTATCACAAATAATTAAATTCACAGTTTAAATAAGCTTTGGTCTAGTAGTATGTATTTGACATTCCTTTTCTGAAAAATGCGAAATGAAATATTACTATTGTTATATTATAATATATCGGCTAATTTCTTTTATATTAGCCTTAACTTTTGCAATTTACTAACCCCCCCCCCTCTTCTCCCATTTCCTTATAATTCATTAAGGTGTGTATTATACAAAGTCCGTAAAATTAACTGCGCCCCACACACCCATAACAATACCTGCGCCCAATCCCCCCACCTTTCATCGTCCCGCCAAAACCCCGTTTCGTCTAGCTACTCTCGCTTCCTACCCGACCAATAAAACGCGAAGAATTTGACGTCTGCCATGCTCACTTGGCAGACGTACTGTCAACACCCGAGACCAAAACAGACATATCCGTTGAAGATTTCTCTTTGGAATCTTGTTAAATTTGTGTCATGCCAGAGACCAGGAGGAATGCAAATGTGGGAGCCAATTTAATGTCAACAAAATTAAAGCCGATAGCGAAAAGAATTCTGGGAGTAAAAGTACAATTTAAAACTTAGAATACGAAAACAAAATCAGGAATAGACCAAGTAAACATTTCCTGATTAAAAAAAAAAGTGAACTTTTCTATATATACAAAGAAACATTTCCACTTTATTTTTTTTTAATAAACTTAGCAGTATTTAAATAGGGAAAAAATCAATTTTCTTTTAATTAAGTAAAAATGTTGACTTAACGAAACTACAAAAAAAAGAAAAGTTAACTATCAAAAGTAAAATATTTTCATGTGGGAAAAAAAAAGTAAAAAAAGAACAACAACAATGTCCATATAAAAATGTAGAAATCTCAAAATGGCCACGTCTCCATGTCAACAATAATCCAAAGTAAGCTGTGATGACATCAATAGCGGTTGTCAAGAGATCCCTGGATCGAACGTTAAACCCAAAAACAATGAAGGAGGTGTTCTGCAGTGCCAGTTCCACATCTGTCCTATGGTTATGTCTTTTTTTTTCTCCCCAGTCTCTGTTCCTGTAGGAACATAAGGTCTTAACTGCGTCTGGCTGTCGAACATTTGTTTTGGGCAGTCTTCTTTGAGTCCGGCTCACGACATGCCTGCAATCGTCTGCAGTGTTCGTTAATACCCCCCCCCCCCTTTTTCCGCCTTAAGCACTGGAGTATTTCTCTTAGGCTTGAACATACGGCGTACACACAATCGCCCAATGGGCTGACAGAAAACTTAATCGCACGTATGGAAATGGAGACGTATTTACATTGTTTAACGAGACAGCAGCAATGACCCCCCTCCCCCAATCCCCTCTTGAAATACTAATCCCTATTAAATATAATAATACAACGGTCCTGACCGGTTTTTTTTTGTAAGACCTCCCCCCCCCCCCAACCATTCATCCTAGCAAGGTTTTGCCCTAAGGCACAAATAATACCAAAAGAACAGGTCTGAACATAATCCATTAGAACAGGTTTATCGACAGGTGAGATTTCCAACGGAAGAAGAGTAGAAAGCGCTGTTTTAACGTTTTTGTACTTTTCAGATATGGATCAAGGCCCACACATGGAGCCACAATGACTCCGTAAAAAGTGTTAAAGATTTCTATTCATCAACATGATACCAGGTTTCTTGTCCCCTGTTGAATCTACAATCTCAACAACATGATACCAGGTTTCTTGTCCCCTGTTGAATCTACAATCTCAAAAACATGATACCAGGACAGTTGTCCCCTGTTAAATCTATAATCTCAAAAACATGATACCAGGACAGTTGTCCCCTGTTAAATCTACAATCTCAACAACATGATACCAGGTCTCTTGTCCCCTGTTAAATCTACAATCTCATCAACATGAAGAATATTGCTCCTGTTGAATGTAAAATTGACAAAAACACGACAAGTTGCCTTGTTATGAAGATATATAAATCTGTTCCTCAAAAAACGGTTTTTATGTTGTCATTTTGTAATCATGTTCTGACCCATTTATTATCATCTCTTCACCCGAGATCCGCCCCCATGCAACTTTTAGATTAATGTCATGCTTATTTAATATAATTCTACTTAAAAAAATCATCTCCACCTCATTATCACACACACACACACTCACACACACACACAGACAGAGAAAACGAACGATGGAACGATACCAACTTTTTTATACTGATTACGATACCAAGTCCAGTCCAATACTTCTATATCTTCATTCAGACTCCAGTCTAATTCCGCATTTCGATTCTGATACATAGAACATCATGTACTTTACACATTATTCTAGAAATGGGTTCAAAGATGAAATTTACATAAAAAATCGGCTTAAATATCTGAAATAAAGCTTAAATTATTCTAGGCAGATCCTGATACTCATAAAAAATAAAAAAATTCCAATAATTCCAATTATTGAATATGATGTTTCTTCCAATCTTTCATACGTCTATCCTCATACCAGACTCTCACACATGCAAACATCTACAGACAGCTGTACAATGAACGATAAAAGCACTTTGATAGAGATATTAGCATTTAGAGCATTATAAACGTGTTATCAAAAGGGGGGAAAAAACACTTTATTATGCAGAGATATGTTGTCTTCCTCTCAGCCCAATTGTTATCTTAAGTTATAATATCTAGCACATGTTCCAACTTTCAAAATATTTAGGTCAGCAATACATAAAGGTGTGAAAACAAAACAGACGTCATTTCCAGGTTTTGAAAGTATCTACAGGTCTGACCAAAAAACAGTCTCATGGTAGAGACATTAGAGACATATGACCCTTAAATTTGAAACTTATTGAAACATGGCCGTCGCAGAGGTACGGGGGGGGGGGAAAGCCAAACACTCGCTGGTGGCCCCAACCCTTGGGGGCTCCAGTCCGAACACTTGCTGGTGGCCCAAGCCCTTGGGGGCTCCCGTCCAAACACTAGCTGGTAGCCCCCGACCATTTGGGGCTCCCGTCCAAACACTAGCTGGTTAATCCAACCATTGGGGGGCTCCGTCCAAACACTTGTTGGTTGCCCAATCCTTCGGGGGGGGGGCTGCTGTCAGCTATAACATATTTTTAAAAGAGTGACCTCACTAATAAGAGTTTGTCAGCCCCCCCTCCATGTTGTTTTAAATACACGTCGTAGGTTCGAGTCCCAAGCTGCAACAGTAAAATCCGGTCTAATGCACCAAGCGGCACGTGGACAAATCTTGTTGCACAGAATGATCTCATTGTTTTTCCCCTCCTCTCTCTGTTACTTTCTTCACCTAAGAAATCACTTTCAATTAGTGTTTTCATCGACCTGTATAATTCTGCAGGGACATTTGCTTCCTTCTGGTACTTTTCCCCACTAAGAGTACTTTGTTGCAAATTATGTAGGTGTTTAGGTTGAGCATAAATCAAGCGTGCAGTAATTTGGCAGTTAAGAAAAATGTTTATTTCATCTTTTCAACTGCGTTTTTATTTTTTCAGAAGTGTACAGAACAAGTCGCCTAGAATCAGAATAAAAAGCTAGGGATAAAAAAAAAACTCAAACCTGTGTTTTTTTTTTCTTTGGGTTGGAAAGTCAACAACATCACACACACACACACACACACACACACACACACACACTTATACACACAAAACACCAAAAAAGAACTCAAGAATATAGAATATATTTTTAGCTTTTGTTTTATCTTGAAGGGCTGGTTGTGAAATCCGAAAGGTTTCTTCGAGGCTCGCAGATTATTTAGTTTTGAGAACCACCGGAAGTACACGATTTTTTAATAAACTGATTTTATTATGCATAAAATTAACGAATGCCTCAGGTGGATTTAAGAAGAACGGGCGCAGCGAGCGCGCTCTAGGCCCCCCCCAAGAATATTTTGGGGCTCACAGAGCCCATCTTTAAACTCGTTGACATGTCGCTCTCGTTTTAAAAAGGCCCCGTATATTTTATTCTACGCCCATGGCCTGACCTGTGACATAGGTCATAGGTCATATCGAAGGCTGCGAAATGTTAGGAATACAGTCGATTCCGCTTAATTGGGACACATCGGGACCAGAGGTGTGCGAATCTTGAAATTTAGCGTCCGCGTCCGTCCGCGGATTTCTATCAATGATCCGCGTCCGCAGAGAGATCTTACAACATTGGTCCGCAGTCAGTCCGCGCGTCCGCATTGCTGAAATTTAGCTGTTTAAATGACTTGAAATTTTGTATGGTAACGCTAAAGAAGATCCGCGTCAGTCCGCGAGTCCGCAACTTAACCATACGAAGCGTCCGCTGTCAGTCCGCGGATTCGGAAAAGTCTGCGGATCTGCGTCCGCAAGCGGACGCGTCCGCTGTCTGCTCATCGCTGATCGGGACCGAGGCATTTTGTCCCAATTAAGCGGCTGTCCCAATTAAACATACACATTTACTATTGGCTTCTTTGTTTGGTTTCTTTGAGATTTGTCCCAAATAAGCGGCTGTCCCAATTAAGCGGTGTCCCAATTAAGCGGAATCCACTGTATTATCTTGAGTTGCACGACTAGTATTAAAATGCTATTTTACGTCTGCAGCAATCACATTTCTCAAAAAGAGTCTTTATGGGGGGGGGGGGAGGTAGAAAGGGCCACTTCTTTTAGCCATGCGGTCGTCTCCTCAAAATGACAAACGTTGTCAGTCTAGACTGTATCCATCCGCCTATAGTCAGTCATCTCACGTCAAACCCTAGAGGACTGTGGGTAATGAATGATGGAATCCTTGCCTTCAAGATTTGTTTCCTCCACATACTCCTAATGACGCAATAATTGTACTGCGATATCTCCCTCCAACATATCATACATTTGCACAACATAAGCTCTCTCTCCCCTCCCCCCCCTTTTTTTTTCCCCTTTCAGACCAACATCGTTTGCACGCACAACCTCAGCTCCCACCTCAACTCCCCTCCCCAACTCCTCCGATCACGTATTACCAATAGCACCATACGCACGCACTCACGCACAGAACGAAATCTAAAAAAAAAAAAACGACCGGGGGCGATTCATTCCGTGTCTCTTTACTTTATGACCGAAATACAACAAGTGTTTGTGTTTAGCATGTTTGTGTGTGTGTTTGTATGTGTGTGTGTGTGTGAGTATGTGTGTGTGTTTGGAAACGTGTCTTTTTTTATAGTACGTGTATAGACAGCCTTGTCGGGAATAAAACGTTGTGACGATAGAATGGATAGAATTATTGTCCCTCCCCTCCCCCTCCCCATAGACACACACACACACACACACACACACATACACACACACACATACACACACACACACACACACACCCGACAGATCTTTTTTTCTTTTCTCTTTTTTTTTTTGTACCGTTATTACTTCTTGAAATTATCACCGACTGAGGTTTGAATGGGAATTCCATTGATTTCCATTAGAATCGAACATTTTCAAATTTGTCCGTATTTAGAGTTTCTCGAGACTTTCCAGTGTCGGATTAACGATCGTTAGAAGAACGAGTTTAAAATAAAAAAGAATGGAAGGAAGAAAATCAACAAACACACACGCTCACACACACACACACACACACACACACAATTGTTCATGAACTTTTTAAACTTATCAATACATTAGCGAGACCTTAAAGTGGGTTCATCTGCTTCATAGCTTATACTTTTTAATTCATATAACTTAGAAATAGAAGTCATATTTTTTTTTACTTATTTGCTTGTACTGTATAAGGGGTGAAGTGTTTATGTCTTCTAGGTTTAGCTGTTCTTAAAGTTGAGGGTGAAATCTTGTCTTTGCAGATCAGCCGTGATCAGAACTTTGATCGAAGCATTTATTTTTTTTCGATAAACAATTTCTAATAATCGATTCTAATGAAAAACAAACAAAAAATTAAAACACATTTTTACACAAATTAATTAATCAATCATTATTGATAATTAAGATTATCTTATGCACATCTGCTTTGTTGCTTTAAATACATTATGTATTTTCTCTCTTTATTTTCAATGATCATATGCAACGCGAGCTAATTAATTGTAAATTTAATAATAAAAACTAGAGTATTTACCTATTCGGCTAACAGTCAATGTCAGGTCTAATTAGATTATTGAACGCATCAGCGCATCCAGCTGCAACTGCGCTGTGAAAGGCCCGGGGGAGGGGGTGGGGAAAGGACACGCCCACCTGATCCTAAAGGTCACCGACTTTGGAAAGATCTCGCGTGAACGTCGCGATCAATCTGACCTAATCACGACTGGATGTGCAGTGACCCGAACGGCTTCCACCGCGAGACGACCTCCAACCTTTGACCCATGAGCACTTACCCTAGCCTTGGACCTGTCTTCACACCACCCATTTTAGCGCACGTAAAAAAAAAAATGAATGTTTTTTTGTTTCAGCGAGGCATCATCAACAATTTGCACTCTCCCCCACCCCCTCTCCTTTCAAAGAAACGGTTATGTTAAAGGCCCATTTCTGTAGGACAGCCACTCTTATAGGATGAAAATTCAACAAGTCAGTAATCATGGGGATGTCTCTATACCTGTAGTCAGGGGCGGATTTAAGGGAGGGGGCAGCGAGCGCACGCCCAGGCCGCCGATTATTTAGGGGCTACACTGCGCCCTAATTTTTAAACTGTATGTCTCTAATTTATTAAAAGGGCCCCAATTTTTTTTTCTTCTACTCATGGGACCGTAAATGACATAAGTACGCCCACCTGCTTGTTGGGCGACCGTGACAAAGAGAGGGGGAACATCCGTCTTTCCTTGCCTCTCCGACATCACTTAATATATAAATATATATATATATATATATATATATATATATATATACATTGTATACATCCATGTACGTATCTTGGTTTTTACAGTTAGAACTTTCGAATCAGGGCTGCCCCGTACAATGGTCCAAAAGGGGCGGAAAACACCTAGGCGACAGCCTCCCCCCCCCCTTAGGAGCGGCAAAATCTTACCTAAGAAGACTGTCACATGGTATTCCCTGTGACAGCGCACCAGATGGATTATTATGTTGAATGGAGGTTGGAAAAGTGGTGCGGCACGAACGGTTGTTGTTTTAAAAGAAAGGAATAGAATGTTTTGATAACCATTATTATTGTTATTGGAGTTACCTCCCTACTAAACAACTTAACTTGTTTTGTTAAAGATAAAAACTAAACGTTTTGCATTTGTTCTTTATTTAATTTATTCGACTTCAATTCATGCTTCAGGTTAGACTGTACTAGCTATTGGCTGGCTATTGTCTTAATCTCATATTTTGAATATAAAACAATAATGCAAAAATAGTTTATCAACAAAATAAACATTTCATTTTTATGACTTATTCCAAAGAGTTCATCTTGGACAATGTGAATAGGGAAATTTCGGGACCACTTAAGGCACCAACACAAGGGGCCCCCTACCAGAAGTAATTTAGTTGCAACCAGCCTCATTGCCCCCAAACACCACATAATTAACTTTTCCCCCATCCCACTATCACCTTCTCGCTATCAATTCCCTATCTTCTGTTCCTTCTCAACCTTCATCTCACGTGCTAGAGATAATTAGCCCATGAGTACTACCAGTGAGTAGGATGGGAGTAGTCAACTGTGACCCCGTGACCTTTAGTACAACTTAATCGTCTTAATGAGTTAATACTTCTCAAGGAAAATAAAAGAGTCAAGACTAACAATTTCCTCTATTTATATATCTTGAGTATCTTCACCTCATTGGTTAGAATAGATGAGACCTTCCCCCCAACACTCATTGGTTAGAATAGATGAGACCCCAACACTCATTGGTTAGAATAGATAAGACCCCCGTCAACACTCATTGATTAGAATAGATGAGACTCCAACACTCATTGGTTAGAATAGATGAGACCCCAACACTCATTGGTTAGAATAGATGAGACCCCCCCCCCAACACTCATTGGTTAGAATAGATGAGACCCCCCCCCCAACACTCATTGGTTAGAATAAATGAGACCCCAACACTCATTGGTTAGAATAGATGAGACCCCCCAACACTCATTGGTTAGTTTGGATGCAATAAATTGATGTACTATAGCCACCGTAGTGCCTGAATATTTCTTCGTGTTAATGCTTCCAAGATTATTATTTTTTTTTCACAAGTTTAAACAACAATTGAAATTGTTGTTTTTATAAATTAAATGATTATTTTATGTACAAAAGTTAACAACACCAACTATAAAACAAACATACAGGTCTATTTAAAAAAAATTACTAATTCGTTTTTCTTTTTAACAATACTTTAAAGTTCTCTAAAGAGATTTTATTTTCCTACTTTGTTAAAGAGAGATCCTTAACATTCCCTGTTTTCATTTAGTCAACGACATTTTATAATGGCCAGGGATAAACCTCGCTTTCCTATAAATCTGAGTTTTCAAATGGTTTTTCCTCTATTGTACCGGTCCACAACTTTTTGCCTGAATCATTGATATACATAGTTGTAAATATCAGATTAGGCTAGAGAATTTACATTTGGCTCAGAGATGGATCGAAACTCCGAAGAGACAGAATTAATATAATATACCAGTAATAATAATATACAAGCTACCAAGAAACAGAAGTGCCACGGAAATTATATATAATATCTACTAATCTACAGACGTAGCTATGACAATAGTTTTCATTCCTGAGTATTGCCTGGTTCGGTCAGCCCTACTAGGTGACATTTATACTTTCGGAGCACAATCACTGGCCTGGGTGCCCCCCCCCCACCCCCGCAACAAGAGGGCTCTAAAACCTTAAAAAAAGTTGTCGATAAGGACTAATCATTAATCTTCAATTACGCTCATAACTTATCATCAATTTAGCTCATTATAGATCATCAATTTAGCTCATAACTTATCATCATAACTTATCATAATTTTAGCTCATAAGTTATCATCAATTTAGCTCATAACATTTCACCAATTTAGCTGATAACTTATCATCAATTTAGCTCATAAAGTATCATCAATTTAGCTCATAACTTATCATCAATTTAGCTCATAACATCATCAATTGAGCTCATAACTTATCATCAATTTAGCTCATAACTTATCATCAATTTAGCTCATATCATATCATCAATTTAGTTCATCTTATCATCAATTTAGCTCATAACTCATCATCAATTTAGCTCATAACTTATCATCAATTTAGCTCATAACTCATCATCAATTTAGCTCATAACTCATCATCAATTTAGCTCATAACTTATCATCAATTTAGCTCATAACCTATCATCAATTTAGCTCATAACTTATCTATTTAGCTCATAACTTATCATAGTTTCAGTTAATGCACTCTATAGACCTGGTAAATGTCCTCTCTTACTCTGAACTTATTGAGAAATTTATGAAATATTGTTTTTTTGTATTGTTAGAAAAAAAAACCCAGTAACCTAATAAAACAGCGAGACTGTCTGTCGGGTCACCGGATGGCGACAGTTGACCTAATTCGAGGATGGCAATTACACAGGACGCGTACGGATCCTAGCAGGCCCGAATTTTTTCTTGGCACGCCAAAATAATGAAATGAAAAAAAAATCAAAATTTTCTACAAATAAATGATAATATAAATATAACAAAGTATAAAGAAAGCTGCTGTCTTACTCAAAATATGTTTTCATTTCAGATTGTTTGTAAATTTGGAATTTCGGTATTATCCTAATTGCCATCTCTGCCAGTGCTCGATTTAAGAAAAAAAACCAGTGCCGGGAGATGAAAAAAATTTCTGCAGAGCCGGGGATAAATGTCTATGGTTTCATCCCCGGCAGGGATATATTAGCTAAAGCAGAGCCGGGGGAGACAGTTCTCATTGCCGGGGATAACCCCGGCGGTAAATCGAGCCCTGATCTCTGCCCTAAATGTGTAGCCTACATCTGATGTATTGATTCTTTTTATGTATTTTGTCTATTCATCCAAATTTTATAATGTCAACAAATAAAATGCTTACATATTAAGATTTGCCAACTTGCACTTAACATTTTTGTGTCATGTTTTATAAAAATCTGTGATCCAAATTTAGATATACTTAAAAAAAAATACAAAGAGAATCGCTTTTGTGCTTCATTTTAGTAGCGCACGGTTACAAACACTGTTTGTCTCCCTGCACGTTGCTAGGCAGCCTCAATCGGCACCTTCTTTCAGATACTAATACGGTATCGATACTACATTCATACTCTTTTTGACACCGATTCAGTTTGACAGGTTAAGAAAGCAACAAAAAAAAAAAACCGGGGATTTCCTTTAGTTTGGCCGGCTTGTTACTATTTACATATCAAAGCAAGACCCATTTTTTTTATTTATCTTTGGTTGCAATTTCGTTTCAAAAAAAGAAATCTGGCCAGTTAGCAGTCACAGCGAGCTCAGTGAGAGGCCAGATAGGAGTTTGTTCTATTGTTTGGAAGAGGCGGAGTAGGTTAGGATTGTTAAATGGCTTGTATTGATCAGACCTTTGAATGCGTGGACTACTAAAGAGATACAAGTGGCCGGACATTTTCTCTTCCTTCTAAAAAGGCTTATTATTTATTTATTTTTTAAATGAAAAAGAAGTAAGACATATCCGTCATGTGTCACGGTTGTTTGAGTTTGGTTACGTCACCAACGCTGTGACACTTGGATAGAACAATGTCTGAGTTTCGGGTGAAGTTACAGGGTCTAAGAGGTGAAATGACACGTCATACACAACCGCAACTCTGAGAGTTGTCGGCCTTGGAAGTTTACATTTGTTCATCGTGACCAAACTTCATAACTGATTGTTAAACTCAAAACTCCAAATTACAGCGCCTTTCGCTCCAGGGTACTTCACTTTATCATCTGGCAATCTACACTATTTAATTATAACACCATGCATTGTAAAAATAAAATATAGTACTTCATTATGAAACGATTCGTAATATATTACATCACTAGCTGTACCATGCAAAACCTTTTGCATAGAGTTATATCCCCCTTAGGCATGATCGGAAGGCTAGGTTATTTTTTGGTTTCGGGCAGATCCGATTTTTTTTCATAATTGTATTTTCAACTGGAATACTGTTGTATTAATTCTTCACATTCGATTTACAAAATACACATTCTGTCACCACGCATCGGACATGTCTAGTAACTATACTACTTACATCAAATACCGTGCATCTATTAAGACCTCGTTTCTACACAAACGCTCTCCATAGGTATTCAGTCGAAGACCATGCGCTTTGCAATACAATTCTTTCATACTGCATACAGTGCCGAACCTAGAGCTTTGGGGGCCGGGGGAGGGGGGGGGCTTGGCCTCTTTGGAGGCACCTGCATTTTGACATTCGACACCATGACATGAGATAATGTACTTAATCATTAATGTAAAAGATTTTTTGGGGGCCCCCTCAAGCTGGGACCCGGGGGACTTTCAAATTTGGACATCCTTTCCCCAACCATAAGTACGTCACTGTATTCACAGTATACTAGATACAAACACTGTACACTTTGCACTTTAAAAATATTTTATTCTAACACAAGAATATCTGCCAGGACCGCTGTTCCCTACTGTGGCGATCTCACACAACTGGTGCCGCTATAACCAACCTCTCTAACTGCCCTTGAACTTTCAACCCTTGGCCACCGGCAAGTGCTCAGATGCTCCTTCCCCCCCCCCCCCACCACCCACTACTGTCATGCGAAGCTACCAAAGTCTTTCCATTAATTGCAAACATACAGTGTCAAAATAATTGAATTTTTCAAGTATATTACTTCTTATAGAGCAAAGTTTGTATCACTCTGTAGTCTATACTTAAAGAAATACTTTTTTTAGTACATCGGCGAGCGAGTCATACTCTCCCCCCTTCTTGCCCCCTTCCCCCCCCCCAAACCATTTTTTTTTAATCTAATTGGCCACAGATCACAATAGTAGTAGTAGCCTTTATGCTGGTCAATTTTTCAGTTACTTCTTTAAACAAAAAAAAAAACAGATTAACACTTTGTTGTAACAAACCAGTAGTGGCAAGCTAAGTGGGTTTAAACTGGACGAAAAAGGGTGAAGGCAGTAACAACAAGATAGCCTACCCCCCTCCTTCCCCCGCTCTCCCCTTCCCTTCTTCTGCCATCACGCGCACAGACACTCACGCGATAGCCAACACACACACACATACCTGCTAGCACACATTGTCAGGCTCCAAAACCAAATGTTGGGAGACACAGAAAAGTGAAAAAAATGTAAACTTTGCCATCCGGGTGACGTCAAGAATATTCAACAGTTATAATGAAGGTCAGCGAGTTGTGACCTCGGAGAAACTTTTTTTTAAAATCAGCAGACGTCAACCGGGGGGGGGGTGGCAGGGGACAGAGGGAGACGGGATGGACATTGGAGTCAATTTGACGTGTGAGTTATTTCAATGATCCTGATATACAAAATAATTAAAGTCAACAAGTCTTGTACAATTGGCCTACATGTAACATATATCAAAAAAACATTGATAGTATAGAACAGCCATGGACGAAATGCAGCCAGAGTTCGGACCACCTCTCATTTTTCACAGAATTTGTGATAGGGGGGTGGGGGTGGGGTGGCAGTACTGCATAATTACTAGGCTCGGAGCAGTAAAATGGGTTTTAGTGTTAGAGCCCCAGTTAAACTTTCATAGGCAGCTGGCTGCAACAAGGTAGGGGGTGGGTGGGTGGCGGGGCGGGGCGAGGGGTAGGACAATGCCCACCCTGACCCAAACTTCAATAGAGGACATTCTACAGTTGTTAGATTCTAGAGGCAGAAACGTTCACAGATGTTTGGCGTCAACGTGGAGGCCCCCCCCCCATTAGAATTAGATTTATATGTAATTCATTATCGAAATAGGGCCCCTTTTATATTGTGGGGGGGGGTCGGGGCATAGATGGTTTCCATGTCTGTCTCTTCTTAATAACGACACTTGATATCAATTTCTTATGATATCATTATGATAGTTAAATGTGTCAGTCTCTGTGTATTGCTGGTCGATCAAGTACCAGTTCTAATAATCGATGTCACAATTGCGTGTATAGGGAACAGACTTGGTCATTCAACGGTTGGTTTGCTTTTTTACCAAATCATAATAAACTAGATATTTGGTTGTTGCGTATGATGAAGTGTGTGTGTGTTCCCCAAAAAGTCAGGTCGCGTCCGGATAGACCAGTGGGTAGTGAACCTATTGCACGCGTGCCACAGTAGGCACGCAGAGCCTCATCGGTCGGCACGCGGCCGAAATATCACTTCCTGTAATTTTAATTGTAGTGTTGGCACTTTGCTATAAATGTGTGTGTTTTTTTTTCCTAGAATTTGGGGCACGCGGCCCCAAAAAGGTTCGCCACCACTGAGCTAAAGGGCCCTGCTAGCTGTAGAGAGGCTGAAAGAGTTATTTGAAGAATTTCGGGCAAAAGGAACATCAAAGTCAATTTGATCGAATCACGAGCGAAAAGAAAAAGGGAGGCAACTCTCACACAATCGAAACTTGAAATCAATAAACAAAACACTAACATAAACAGGCGTGAGGACACAATGTAATATGTAAGTATGTTGTGAGGACACAAACGTAATATGTAAGTATGTTGTGAGGACATAAATGTAATATGTAAGTATGTTGTGAGGACACAAATGTAATATGTAAGTATGTTGTGAGGACACAAATGTAATATGTAAGTATGTTGTGAGGACACAAATGTAATATGTAAGTATGTTGTGAGGACACAAATGTAATATGTAAGTATGTTGTGAGGACACAATGTAATATGTAAGTATGTTGTGAGGACACAATGTAATATGTAAGTATGTTGTGAGGACACAATGTAATATGTAAGTATGTTGTGAGGACACAATGTAATATCTAAGTATGTTGTGAGGACATAATGTAATATATTAGTATGTTGTGAGAACACAAAGTAATAGATAATTATGTTATAAAACTTGTAACTATAAATAATGTTATGTGTTCACGGAGATGATAGACTTACTTATAATCTACCTGTGTGAACATCATGCGATATGGCATTGAACTGCAGACAACAAAGACTAAGAGGTTTTGTTTATGAAAACTATGAAGTTTATCCCCCGATTCAGTTATTGTTTTACCAAACAAAAGTTGCTTTCTTCTCTTCACCGCATGTTGAGTTTTTGTACATCCCGATTGGGGAACAACACAGAATATGTCTATGAAACATGTGCTGAATGAATATATTAACATTTAAAAACTTCAGAGAAAGTAATAGTAATCTACAAACTAATGTTAAACCAATGTTTTCATTCTTTTGAAAGTCGTTAAGTTTTGACATTAAATTCTGCGGAATAATTATTCTTTGTCACTTTTTTTTCTTTATGTAGAATACTTACAAAACGGTCATTTTTTTGACATGAGTTGCAAACTTTTATTAACCTCCGACCCACCCCCAAACCCCAGCCCCCATCCCCCCCAACCACCAGGCCTATTCCTCGCCAACGTATGACATGTGACATCACAAAAGAAGGCTGACGACTAATCCTAACGGTGTGCTGAATAAACTAAGATGTTGAGGAAGTAACCGCAGATACACCTTAAGTGTTTACTACAGATAGTAGTAATAGGCATAGATATCTGTAGTAATAGGTTTCATGAACTAATTTGCAAAAAAAAAAAAAAAATGAACAAACTTCGACGTAATTGCATGCACTCGAATGTGTTTTAAATTGTTAGCTAAAAGTATATCAATGTCAGATTGTTTTCATGTAATGTACATTCTGCTCACAGTTTAAATTGTTAGCTAAAATCATATCAATGTCAGATTGTTTTCATGTTATTACATTCTACTCACTGTTTAAATGTTTGTTAAAAAGTATATCAATGTCAGACTGTTTGCATGTAATTACATTCTACTCACTGTATAAATTGTTAGCTAAAACTATATCAATGCCAGATTCTTTACATGTAATGGTACATTCTACTCACAACAATGTGCTTACTATTCTCTAAGATATTCTTCCACAGCTGGTATTGTCTACTATAAAAAGTCATTTATTTAAGGCACTGGCTCCACGTACGTCATATGACGTACGATGTATTTTTTTTTTACCTCGTACGTCAACAGAATGAACTCTTATGATGTAAAGTTATAAATGCAGTTTATATTATGATATTATTACTTACACAATGATGGTGCTCAAAATCGGCGATCGTTTTAACACATTTAAAGAGTAAACAGAACGAATGAGAACTCTTATTTACTGCAGACGTTGATGATGTCATTTACTGTTAAAAATCGGAGATATTTTTTTTTCGGGGACCATAAATAGATATTGCTCCACACCCTAACCCTAACCCTAATCCTAACCCTAACCCTAATCCTATCCCTAACCCTAATCCTATCCCTAACCCTAACCCTAACCCTATCCCTATCCCTATCCCTAACCCTAATCCTATCTCTAATCCTATCCCTAACCCTAATCCTGAAAAAAAAATCTGGAAAAAAAAAATTATGATTTTTTAAAAAAATAACTATCAATAGATATTGCTCCACACCTAATCCTATCCCTAATCCCCTATCCCTAACCCTGATCCTGAAAAATAAAATCTGAACAAAAAATAATGTATGTCTCTATTAGGAATCGAACCCGCACATAGCTAGCCAAACTGGGTCTCAGCCAAGAGAACAACCTACATCACTAGCGCGCCACACAAACTAACCTCTCATTTTAATGTATAATTAGAAAAAATTGCGAAAAGAAAATAACTTCAAATCATAAGAGTTCATTCTGTTGACGTACGAGGTAAAAAAAATACATCGTACGTCAAATGACGTACGTGGAGCTAGTGCGTTTATTTAACCATTTATTATTGTCTTCTTATAAAAGTGTACTATTGACAATGGGCTATTAGGCTCACATAATTTTCCCAATTCTTGATTATCCGGCCTATATCTAAGCATTATTTTATTTCATAAAATTATTTAACTGATTAACCCGGGACAGAAAGTGAGAAGTGGGATAACAGGTTAATCCGGACTTTCGGGTTGTTACGTTTGTCATGTACCTTACATCAGCCGGCCGGATAATTGAAAGTCCACCAGATCTCTCTCTCTCTCTCTCTCTTTGCTATTATGTAGTACATCACCCTTTTTATTGTCTACCATAAAACGGTATCCTCTCATTAATAATGTGTATTCAGACGATTTTTTTTTAGGTTTCCGGGGGCCATGCTACGTTACTCAAAGATATCTGGAAGCCCCCACAAAAATCATATAGAGGCCCTGAAAGCATAAGATTTAAAATGTATTAGACTGGTATGGGACCCTTTAGGCAGTGATGGGGCTAAAAGCAACCTGTGTGTATTTTTATCATAAAATTTCTACCGGTCTCATGAAAGGCTCCTAACCCAAGCTCTTCACAAAATAAGATATCTTTAATCAACTCTACACACTTTGTCAATTTATTCCAATTGCCCTTTTCACCAAGGGGAATTTCCAGTTATTTCCTTTACACACAGTGTATAAATATATCTGGCTTCGTGTTTCACGCGCAGTAAATAGGTATATCTAGTTTCTTCTCTTACACAAAGTATATAAATACATGTGGTTTCTTTTTCTTCAAATCTATGTTTACGTTCGAGCACAACATTATTATTTTTTATTTTTAAAACTCCGACAATGACCTTGAACCCGAGACCTCCTGGAAATATTTGAACCAGAGACTCCGGGCGAAGAAATTCGCAAAGATGGGGTGTTTATTAACCCCATTACATCCCCATTACATATATATATATATATATATATATATATATATATATATATAACTCCCATCTTCTCCTCTTATCTGTAATCATATTCAAACTGTGTTGTCTGCTGGTTCATTTTGTTTTAAGTACATGTATATTTGTTTGTTTGTTATTAGTATACCATCCGACACTTTCAAACGAAAAATATGTGTACATTGGTACATGTTTAGTCCATGTTGATGTAAAATTAGTCAAACATACAGGACTAAAATAAACGTTGAGTAAATAACTAGGAATGGTAACCATAACAACAGTAAACGAAGATGGAGAACTCAGTACTTATGATTGAAAAAAAAAATGGTAGAAAAGAGTTTATAAATAAACGACTTGAGACATCCGTCTAATGAATGAATTCTTTTACAAATGAAACAAAGTATGGTTTTTTATTGCTATTATTTTATTTTTTTACTTGTTCCTCAGGTTCTTGAAAGTTGTTTTATTAACAAGCACAAAATAAAAGTATGAGAACTCAGTTTGATATAAGAATAATATAATTTATATTAAAAAAAATTGTGTGCTACTTCTTTTTGGTGTATCGCTGCGTCTAAAAATGTAGCGCATGTGCGATAAATCTCTTTTTTTTCTCCTTTGGTAACGCTCTGTGAAAACACGTTCAACGTTACGTAAATGTCTGTAATAAAACGACACAGTGTATAACAATCTTGATTGAAGAACTATTCTTCTGAGTTTTTTTTTTTCAAGACGGGACTGTTTTGTTTGTTAGTAAACAATAACTTGACATGACTTTGAACAAACCGGTTATTGGATGAGGGAAGAGAATTTACAGGTTGACTCGTCAATGTATCAAATTCTAGGAAAGAAAGGTAAAAGAAAAAACATGTTTTTAAGTGATTTACTGTACTACAGAACAAAGGGAATATACTATGGAACAAAGGGAAGATACTATAGAACAAAAGGAATATACTATAGAACAAAGAGAATATACTTGGAATAAAGGGAACACACTATAGAACAAATGGAATATACTATAGAACAAAGAGAATATACTATAGAACAAAGAGAATAAACTATAGAACAAAGGGACTATGCTGTGGAACAAAGGGAACACACTATAGAACAAAGGGAATATACTGTGAAACAAAGGTAATATACTATGGAACAAAGGGAATATACTATAGAACAAAGGGATATACTGTGGAACAAAGATAATATACTGTGGAACAAAGGGAATATACTATGGAACAAAGGGAATATACTATAGAACAAAAGGAATATACTATAGAACAAAGAGAATATACTTAGAACAAAGGGAACACACTATAGAACAAATGGAATATACTATAGAACAAAGAGAATATACTATAGAACAAAGGGACTATGCTGTGGAACAAAGGGAACACACTATAGAACAAAGGGAATATACTGTGGAACAAAGGTAATATACTATGGAACAAAGTGAAAATACTATAGAACAAAGAGAATATACTGTGGAACAAAGATAATATACTGTGAAACAAAGGGAATATACTATAGAACAAAAGGAATATACTATAGAACAAAGAGAATATACTTGGAACAAAGGGAACACACTATAGAACAAATGGAATATACTATAGAACAAAGAGAATATACTATAGAACAAAGGGACTATGCTGTGGAACAAAGGGAACACACTATAGAACAAAGGGAATACACTGTGGAACAAAGGTAATATACTATGGAAGAAAGGGAAAATACTATAGAACAAAGGGAATATACTGTGGAACAAAGATAATATACTGTGGAACAAAGGGAATATACTATAGAACAAAAGGAATATACTATAGAACAAAGAGAATATACTTGGAACAAAGGGAACACACTATAGAACAAATGGAATATACTATAGAACAAAGAGAATATACTATAGAACAAAGGGACTATGTTGTGGAACAAACGGAACACACTATAGAACAAAGGGAATATACTGTGGAACAAAGGTAATATACTATGGAACAAAGGGAATATACTATAGAACAAAGTGAATATACTGTGGAACAAAGGAGTGTAGTACCCTGCACAATCCTTATATCTCGACCCATTTTATTTTATTTACATTAATCATTAGTCTTCAGTTTTCTTTTTTTTTTCTAGCATCTTGATTCTTTTAATTTTTTGGTCTCCGCCATCATCGGTAGCCATGCCAACGTCAGATTCACAATAAACAAACAGAGGAAGTGGGGGACCGTGATGAAGACAGATCCTCTGAACGTTGTGTCGTCCATCCATCACCTCAACACTCTACCTCCCAACCTTTCAATGTTTAATTTGTCCTCTAATCCATTCTTTGTGTTGTTTTTTTTTTACCTATCTTTCATTATAATCCATCAATGCTTCTGTCTGTCTGTCTGTCACTGAGTCAATTATGTAAACAATATACTTTTTTGTTTCTTCTATCACAGAAACTTGACACTGTTCTATTTAATACTTAATATTTTTTTTTCCATTCATACATTTCTATTCGTCTTCTCAACGTCACTTGTTCAGTCTTTTATTTTGTTACATTTTGTCTAATTTTTCGTCATTTTTATTTCCACTTCCTTGCATTTTCCTGTTCCGATTTTTTGTATCAATTTCTTATTATATTCTCATCATTTCTCGTTATTTACTACTTGAAATTATTGTTTTTTTTTGTTAAATATTTATTTGTTTTTAATTCTTTAATTTAAGTGTAAATATATTCTTAAAAAAAGGCATTTTTTATTAGGAACGTTACTGCCTAGATCAAACTGACCCCGCCTTGGGGTCAACCGGAAACTGAGAATAAAGAGCCGTCTCTATTAATTCAGGTCAGGCGAGGTCAATCTTTGACCTTTTGCACATTTTGCCCCTCCCCCCTTTTACAGAAACAAAAGCTCACATTATTCTCGTTGTAATTAGGAAGGCAGAAAGAGCAGAAAGCAATCTATAAACTAATTTATTGGAAGAGAGAGGCGGAGAGACAACCTGAACAGTTGTCCGGGGCCCCTGGCCTTTAGAGTTTCGTCATTTCCCCCCCCCCCAGCTTGGCGTGGCCGTTGTGGACTTTTTTTTATTGACTGTCAGGGTCATTAGCGAAATGAGCTGGCTACCCTACATTGAGCTGACAGGTGAGAAGAGACCATCCAGGTAAAGGCGAGAAGAGACCATCCAGGTAAAGGTGAGAAGAGACCATCCAGGTATAGGTGAGAAGAGACCATCCAGGTGAAGGTGAGAAGAGACCATCCAGGTGAAGGTGAGAAGAGACCATCCAGGTAAAGGTGAGAAGAGACCATCCAGGTAAAGGTGAGAAGAGACCATCCAGGTGAAGGTGAGAAGAGACCATCCAGGTGAAGGTGAGAAGAGACCGTCCAGGTGAAGGTGAGAAGAGACCATCCAGGTAAAGGTGAGAAGAGACCATACAGGTAAAGGTGAGAAGAGACCATCCAGGTAAAGGTGAGAAGAGACCGTCCAGGTGATGGTGAGAAGAGACCATCCAGGTGAAGACGTGAAGAGACTGTCCAGGTAAAGACGAGAAGAGACCATCCAGGTAAAGGCGAAAAGAGACCATCCAGGTGAAGATCAAAGAAGGTTTTTGGCTTTTATACGAAAATGTATGCTCTCTTGCATGGTAATTTCTACAGCACGATGGTCTAAAATCTACATCTTTGATCCATACACCTTCATGCTTGATGCATCCTCCCCATCACTCCAATAGGCACAACATTGAATAAAAGAGCAAATCGATAAAGGACTCAGCCAATCAATACCCCATTTTTGTGAGAATCACTGAGTTATTTGAGATCTGACCCCACCACCAATAACCACACTTTATTTTCCCTTAAAAGCAAAACCAATAAAAGGTGAATTTATGTCGGCCCTTGTACCGTGTTACAATGGCCGGATCGGTATCAATAGTTGACACATTTACTGTCCGCCATCAGACAATACAACAGTTGCGTCCATTTGTGGGATGCACTCTTAGAAATCTTACACCAGTGGTTCCCAAACGTTTAAGATTCTAAACCAAACTAGAGAACACTCCGTTCATTTGCTGTTGGTCTTATGTCAAATTTAAGTACCCATTCTGGCTCGCGGTTCATAAAAATTGCCCATCCATGTTCTCTATTCATAATGAAAACATTCAGAAAAAACTAAAAGCAGAATACAACACTGTAGCCGGTACCGCAAGCTTTATTTGTAGAGAATAGATACCATTTATGTTTAGTGATTACGAGAACCAGATCAGAGATGAGCGGACAGCGGACGCGTCCGCTTGCGGACGCAGATCCGCAGACTTTTCCGAATCCGCGGACTGACAGCGGACGCTTCGTACGGTTAAGTTGCGGATTCGCGGACTGACGCGGATCTTCTTTAGCGTTACCATAAAAAATTTAAAGTTAAATTTCAGCAATGCGGACGCGCGAACTGACTGCAAACCAATGTTGTAAGATTCTGCAGACGCGGTCGCGGATCATTGATAGAAATCCATGGACGGACGCGGACGCTAAATTTCAAGATCCGCACACCTCTGAACCAGATACATCAAGTTGTAAAATGACAACAACCAGTCCACCAATATTAATAAATGAATAGGCGAAAATTCTACCGGCGACCATACGACATTATAAGGTCCAGATGAACGTTTCCCTAAAATAACTTACGTTGTGCACCATGCTCAATGCACCATCAGCCCGTTGTGCACCGTGGTCATTGCACTTTCAGCCCGCTGTGCACCGTGGTCAATACACCATCAGCCCGTTGTGCACAGTGGTCATTTCACTTTCAGCCCGTTGTGCACAGTGGTCATTGCACTTTCAGCCCGTTGTGCACAGTGGTCATTGCCCTTTCAGCCCGTTGTGCACCATGGTCAATACACAATCAGCCCTTTTTGCACCGTGGTCATTGACTATCAGCCCGCTGTGCACCGTGGTCATTGCACTTTCAGCCCGTTGTGCACCGTGTTAATTGCATTTTAAGCCCGTTGTGCACCATGGTTAATACACCATCAGCCCGTTGTGCACAGTGGTCATTTCACTTTCAGCCCGTTGTGCACCGTGGTCATTGGACTTTCAGCCCGTTGTGCACAGTGGTCATTTCACTTTCAGCCCGTTGTACACCGTGGTCATTGGACTTTCCGCCCGTTGTGCACCGTGGTCATTGGACTTTCAGCTATGGTGGGGATGAAAGAAGGGCAGTGCCAGAAAACAGTCCCATGAGTGATTCATATAACATCTAAGAGATAAACATCCTACCAGGGGCGTCACCGACCCACTGCAGCCTGCCCGAAGTCCTGCCAATAACTTTAATTGTTATGGGATAAATGAATTCTCTAATAAGTCTTTTTTTATTTTTAAATTGCGACCAGAAGTTCAAGTTTGTTTGCCCCCCCCCCCCCCCGAATGATAATTTTAAAAAATCGGGTCCTTTAAACAAAGTGTTACATCTAAAACATCTAAAATGGTATAAAGTTGGACTGTGTATGTGTGTGAGAGAGAGAGAGAGAGTGTGTGTGGGAGGGTGCCTCCCAATACGGAGGCCCTGGCATTGCATGTGCTAGGCGGTCCCACCGGTCAATGAGCTTCTGTTGTTGACAGATCAGTTGTTGACCCACCCTTTGGGTCGAGATCCACAATGTGGTCACCTCTGGTCACCTCTGGTCAACGGGATGTCTCGCATGAGATCAATGAAAGTCTAGGACGAGTCACTGACGGTTGAATAGGTTTCTGTTCTAAATTCTAAAAATAGTTAAGAGCCATTCAGTGGGAGTAGTAAGTAGCCAAACAAAGAGCCGAATCGGGGCTATTATTTTCAAAATCAATAGGCGGAAAACTCCATGGCGATGCTGGTCATCTCGCTAGTTTAATTAGTGGGTGTGGGGTTGGCGGGGTTAGGGGTTACATTATTAAACAATCAGCCGAGATTATTAAGTTATTAAGTGTTGAATCTATTTGAGACGGAAAATATATCAATCTGATTTTAAGAGAATTTTATCTCAAAGATGGTGTTTGTGTATGTGCAGACCCGTTTCTACACTCTGTGGGCTGCCGTTGGCACGGGTACATTTTGGGGCCCCAAGTCAACGGTGATCCCAAGGGGAAATTATATTTTCGAGCCCTAGACAAAGGGAGCTTTTGGGGGGGGCCCTAGATCAAGATAGTTTCGGATGGCCCTAAACGAAGTACATTTAAGGACGAAAACGTTGACAATAATGGCTACTTTAATTCTTGGGTCCCCCCCCCCCATTTCTTTCAATGACATTAAGTCAGCTATCCCTTAACTCTCTCATAGCTCCCCCCTCCCCCCAATACAATTTCTGTGGATGGGGCACAAAATAAAACACAGTGCCGACCATGTATTTATTTCTTTTTTTCATCTCTGTTGACCGATTTATGTTGATGTCAGAGGTAGTGAGGTTCTAGCTCCCGATATAGTCAACTGATTAAAGTGAACGAACGACAGAGAAAGTTGTGAAGATGAAGATAGAGAGAAAAATGTGATTAGAGGTAGTCAGCAGTGACGGGCAGGTGGTGGAGGGTGGGTGGGAGGAAGGGGTAATGTGTGGCGACATAAAAAATGAATGGGTGGCAGAATTGAGGAGAGAGATAGAGAGAGAGAGAGAGAGAGAGAGAGAAAGAGTAGAGAGAGAGAGAGAGAGAGTAGACAGAGAGTAGAGAGAGAGAGAGTAGAGAGACAGTAGAGAGAGAGTAGATTGAGAGTAGAGAGAGAGTAGACAGAGAGAGTAGACAGAGAGAGTAGACAGAGAGTAGAGAGAGAGTAGAGAGAGAGAGAGTAGAGAGAGAGAGAGTAGATTGAGAGTAGAGAGAGAGTAGAGAGAGAGTAGACAGAGAGTAGAGAGAGAGAGAGAGAGAGAGTAGACAGAGAGTAGAGAGAGAGAGTAGAGAGAGAGTAGAGTCATAGAGAGAGAGAGAGTAGAGTGAGAGAGAGTAGAGAGAGAGTAGAGAGAGAGTAGAGAGAGTAGAGAGAGAGTAGAGTCATAGAGAGTGAGAGAATAGAGTGAGAGAGAGTAGAGAGAGAGAATAGAGAGAGAGTAGAGAGAGAGTAGAGAGAGAGAGAGTAGACAGAGAGTAGAGAGAGAGAGAGTAGAGAGAGAGAGAGTAGACAGAGAGTAGAGAGAGAGAGTAGAGTCATAGAGAGAGAGAGAGAGTAGAGTGAGAGAGAGTAGAGAGAGAGTAGAGAGAGAGTAGAGAGAAAGTAGAGAGAGAGTAGAGAGAGAGTAGACAGAGAGAGCTAATAATCTAGTTAAGACAGAAAAATATGAACCAACGAAGTCTAATCAACACATTCAAAACGTATCACAAAAGCTATATTTTTAGCTCATCTACTGAAAGTACTTCTATTTATATCTCTTTTTTATCTACTGACGTATCTATTATGTTTGCCTGTTGTAGGCAATATCCAGGTGTGGTAGAACTTTTATTACATGTGTTGTTATCACAGCGCTGTTCTATTACATACCGATAACCTTTGACCCAGTGACTGAGTAGAGCGTCCACATATTCACTCTCCTCCATCTCGCCCTTCCCCCATCACTGCAATACTTCATATTGCTGAGCTCATGATATGATGAACAGGGTCCTTTCCAATCGAGTGGATTTAGTTTCTTTAAAAAAAAACTTTGCTATCCTTGGCAAACTACACAAGTGGAGAAAATGAGGAGTGATCTACATCTATCTATCTATCTATCTATCTATCTATCTATCTATCTATCTATCTATCTATCTATCTATCTATCTATCTATCTATCTATCTATCTATCTATCTATCTATCTATCTATCTATCTATCTATCTATCTATCTCTGTATATATATATATATATATCTACAGTAGACTCTAAACTATCCGAGCTATTGTGTCACAGATGAGACGGATCTCAACAAATATTAATTTTCGTGCACCAATTATTACATGAAAAACCATTAGATCACCATGAACACCTTTGGAACACAAAGAACACCATTAGAGCAAAAATAACACCATTAGATCACCAAGAACATCATTGGAACACAAAGACAACCGTGATTTATTCATTTTTTGTTCAGTTTAGATTCTAATATATTTGTGTGTGTGCGTGTGTGTGTGTGTGTGTTTATTTTGTGTATCCTTCTTACAATCTATATACTCTATTAATATTTAATTTTATGTGAAATAGTACTCACGTCTTATTGAAATAAAACACCCTTTTTAATTTTCAAAATGGTTAAACTGTAATACAATATTTTAATTTCGGGCAAAACAGAAAAATGAAAAAAAACGTGCCCCAATAAATCAACATCTGTTATCGAATTTTTTTTAGTACCTTAAAAGTACCCAGCACAAATTTGCATGAATTAGTTAACACGCGGAAAGACTTGACCAATGAAAAAAAATTGTTAATCACAGGAGGTAAGGATTTGATGGAAGTGGGGGGGGGGGGGGGGGGGAACATAAGACACATACAATTTGTTGAGTTTTTTTTTTTAATTTATATTATACTTTGTTTAAATTAGCTTTTTTTTTTTGTGTTTGGATTAAATGCTGTGAGCATAATGGATTTGATCACATGTTGCGAGTTGGTTTTTTTTTTTGTATTAGTGAATTATTTATAATTTATAATAAGGCAAGTAACATGATTGATTGGTTTTCTGTTTTGTAATACATGTATCTAACCAATGAAAGATGCCGTATTATAATGTATTTTGAAGCCAGGGTACCACATGACAGCCATCAAAGTTGTTTTTTGGCAGGATGTGCTCATTACACAAAGAAATTTATTTTCATAATGAATTCCTCTTTCGCCTTCCACTTAAGGTAACCTTTGTTGGTTGAAGCCTTGCTTATTCGTAAACATTGCAAAAGCCTCTTTGAGATACGTTAACTTTTAGTTGCTATTTAAACTACTAATTGTAACGGTTTTCGTAGGGCCCCCCTAATTATCATCCGCCGCTACATTTAAAGCCCGTATATGTCTGCTTAGAGCCCCACCCCCAACTCATTGCCCTACCCCCACCCCACCCCAATGTACATTTTCCTAAGGGCCCCCTAAAACAATTATATCATACGATATTCTCCCCCCCCCGCACACAGTTCGGTATTTACAATGACCAGTCCTAAACTTTGAACTCAGATCTGTTTGGCTTTTACTTTTACCTACATATTGCGTCATTCCATCATCTACCTGACTTTCCAAATTCCCAGCCACTATCCCAACAATGTTAAACTCTCTTTTTCTCTCTCTCTATCTCTCTTTCTTTTCTATTTCTCGCCCTCTCTCAATTTTTCCCTTCTCTCCTTTTTTCTTCGTGTCCTCCTGCCCCCCTTCCCCCCTCTGCCCAGCTCCTTCCCCCCCCCCCCCCACCATCTTCCTAACACTTAGCGATATAAGCGGCTGGCCAATCTGAGTCCGTGCTTGCGTGCGTGCGTGCGTGCACGGGATGGGTTTACGCTGCTCATCATCGCCATGTAACGGCCGACTCTCACCCGAGTCCCAGTTAAGATAGACCGTTGATTGTTGTTATATTTCACCCCCCCCCCAACTCCCCCCTCCCTTTCCCTCACCCCCCCTCTATTCTTTCTCTCTCTCTCTCTCGCTCTCTCTGTGTGTGTGTCTCTCTCTCTCTCTCTCTCTCGTTTTACTGCTGTAATTATTTATTTTCCCTTACATCTCGGACTGTGACCAATGGTTTTTGTCTTTTTCATTCAAACCAAATAATATTCATTGTTGTTTCCATTCATCCATGGATACTGTTTGCTTGAAAAAAACAAACAAAAATGTAATTCATTTATTTCCTTAAAGGATTTATTCATCGTCATTCTACAGACCTGAATGTTTATTGTTGCTCTTCATCGAATCTTGACAGTGAGTGTTTAATGTGATTAATTCCACCCCCCCCCACCCCCCATGTGTACCTGTGATTTTTTTTTTTTTAATTTTTTTTTTTTTTTTTTTACAAATATTAAAGTTTATTTAGAAATAAATGAAAAAGTGATTTACAACATAAATACCAGGAGATAAAACACAAACCTTTTGAATCGGAACTTGTGCTTTATGTTGTAATGAAAATTTATGAGTTTAATGTGAGCTGTGACGTTGTTAAGGACAGTGGTGTTTTTTTCCTTGCGGAACACACCGGAACGGAGTTCCGGCACCTTTTATTTCCGTAGACTTTTGTTTATTGCAACTATTTTCTGTGATATTTCTTTATGACACGACGGCGTTCCGGTACCTTTTTTTTAAAAGTAAATTAGAACTGTTTATTGCTAGGGAAATTAAGATATAGCCAACGGTTCCTCTCACTGCAAGAGCCCCCCCCCCAATCCTTTTACTTATAAATGCCCATTGAATCTGATGCTAAGAGCGCCAGGACAAGCTAGGGACAACCATTCATATGTGGATATCCATGCATAGGGCCATAGAACAATCCAACAAGTGTGATCACATAGTAAAGTGATTTCACTGGTCTTATCATAGAAATACGTTCTATTTTACTTTTCTCGCGATATACTTTAAAATTAACTCAGCCAATAGAAAGTTGACATAAAGTTTGAATTCTATGTGATTGGCCGAATATTAATTCATTGAACGCTTTGCCGGACATCGATATTGTGATTGAAAATAAAATAAAAAGTGCTTAAGAAATCGATTGCAAAACTGTTTCAATATAAACGTTCTAATAGATCAATAGAGGTTCCGAAAGGAGAAAAAGGTTAGAAAAAAAAGAAACTGATAGCGTCTATAACGACCACACAATGTTAGTCTGATTTGAGATTGAAACGAACGTCTTGAGTCCTCCCCCCTACTCCCACCCCTTAAGGTCAACGGAAGTGACCCTGCCGCTGTGCTGACCAATGGTAACGATACTCGATATGTACATACAATGATAATGTAAAATATTCACACACTTAGGTTAAACTAGCAAATCGCTTAACGATCCCCCCTCTGACAAAGGGACCATTTTTCCGGTACTTATCAGTTCAAACCTAAACACTTTTACTTCCATGTCAGATAGGTTAGTCTAGAAAACAGTTTGCGCATCAACACCCGACATTAAAATATATTTAAAACAATCAACAAAGACATCCAGAATCGTTAAGAAAAAAATGTTATATCTTAAAAAAAAATGTTTTAAAAACTTGAAATAAAGAAAAGACTTAAAACTACTTAACGTCATACGTTACTTTTCTGAGATCATACTAATATGTATAGAAATTATATGAGCTAAATAAACGTGTGAGTACCAATATTAATTAATAAAAATTATAAATGAACAGTTTGCAAGATATACAAGGTCTTCCGTTCAAATAATGTTAATACGCACTTGGTTGTGGTTCTTGTTCTATTTAAAGACCTATACGTGCACTTAGTTTGAGTAACTTAAAGAACTTCTCTCTGGTGAATCCTTAAAAAATTTTTTTTTAGATAAGTACTGTAAACTCAAGGTAAATGCCTTACAATTACATAAACCCAACGTGAATGCCTTACAAATACATAAACTCAATGTAATTGCCTTATAATTACATAAACTCAATGTGAATGCCTTAAAATTACATAAACTCAACGTGAATGCCTTACAATTACATAAACACAACGTTATTGCCTTACAATTACATAAACACAACGTTATTGCCTTACAATTACATAAACTCAATGTAATAGCCTTACAATTACATAAAATCAGTGTGAATGTCTTGCAATTACATAAACTCAACGTGAATGCCTTACAATTCCTTAAACACAACTTAATTGCCTTACAATTACATAAATTCAGTGTGAATGTCTTGCAATTACATAAACTCAACGAATCGCCTTGCAATTACATAAACTCGGTGTGAATGTCTTGCAATTACATAAACACAACGTGAATGCCTTACATTTACATAACATACCGTAGTGCCTAAACCCCCTGCTGCACAGTAAAAGTGCATCGCATATTGCAAGGCGGTTTAAACATGCGTAACATATTAGTATCTGGTTAACTGGAGGAGAGAGAGGGGGGGAGGTGTGATTAGTTTTATAACACAGAACGTGACCAGACAACGGGTCTTTAACTGCCTCTTAAGTCACAGGTAAACATATTTATCGACACGAAGTTTTTTTACTTTTTCTATTTTCATAAACTTCACTGTATACGGTTAGTATTGATAGCGACATGCTACAACGTTAGCTTACAGGTATGGGCCTAATTAATTCAAGTCGCTAAATTAATAATAATGAAAGCAATATGGATTCATAATTTTCACACCTCATCTGCATAGTGACAAGTGGCTTCTTCCCAAGGCTTTTTTTTTTTTATACGCATGCCATTTTTTTTTTAAAGCGGTTGACATGATTCAGTCAACGCGACGGTAAACAGCCCTGAGGGCAACATTCAAAGGAAGCGCAGTAGACAAAGTAAAAATTTTGCTATCCGGTTTAATTGTTTTCTGTATTTTTTTTTGCTGGTAATTTCAGTTTTCCCCAGGTAATGAAATAAACGATGTGGACTTAAAACTGCGTTAAGAATGGAGCCGCGCATATTTCTTTGTTAATGGAATATAAAAAAAACACTACTTTGGCAGCAGGCATGTCGTAAAGTGAGTGGTGTATATTTGTTTACTGTAAAAAAAAATAATTGTGAGTTGAGTATTTTTATCGAGATTGAGAGATAGAAAGAGACATCCAGCTATGTTTGAGTCCAGCACGATGTACGGTTTCGACTCGGACACATCAGTGTTACCCTCGCTGACCACGTCCACCACACCGGAAGTAGTGAAAAACCTCAGCTACCCAGGGATATATCGTTCACAGTACGACGGACTCGATACGGCGGCGGACGTGGTTCGGCTGTTCCGCTCGGACAACACATCTGCTGAGATTCACGCGTGTCCAGAATGTGATAGATTTGTGAATATCTCCAACGGCTCCGGGAGTGATTCGAATTTTATTTCTGATTCGATTCCTTACGAGTTCAGCATCGTCCTGATTGCCCTGTACACCTTCACGACGCTGGCCGCCGTGCTGGGCAACTCGCTGGCGATCCTGGTCTTCGCCAAGGGCAAAAGGTCAAACACTGACCTGCGGTCATTCCTCATCAACCTGGCCGTGGCCGACCTGATCATGGCCATCGTTTGTATCCCGTTCACGTTCGCCTACCAGATCACGGAGAATTGGATTTTCCCGGACGTCATGTGCCCGATCGTCCAGTGCTGCCAGCAGGTCAGCGTCCTGGCGTCCGTCTGCACGAACACGGCCATCGGGATCGACCGCCTGATCGCCGTGAAGTTCCCGCTTAGGAAGCGGGTGACCAGCTCAAGGTCAAAGCAGGTCATCCTCTGCATCTGGGTCCTGGCCTGGTCCCTGGGGATAGTCCCGCTGGTCAAAAGCAGGACGGTGCTGAAGAACGGCAAGCTGATGTGCGAAGAGGACTGGTCAGCCGAGCAGAGCCGACTGGCCTTCGGGTTCTCCATCATGATCATCACCTATTTCCTCCCGGTGACCATTCTGTCCGTGACCTACGCCATGATCGGGCGCCAGCTGTGGAAGCACAAGGTCCCGGGGAACGCGGATGACCACAGAGATGCTGTCCAGTTAAAATGTAAACGTAAGGTAAGCCACACAGTAAAACGATAATTTAATATCAATTCACATTTCATTTCTATGACGAAAATGTTTGACTATCACAGTCACTTTGACATTCTAACGTGTATACGAGTGTATTTACTTTATTCTTATTATTTCCTCTCTCGCATTCAAAATAGTGACCCAAGTGACGAAGGATGGGAAAGGGGTGTGGGGGGAAGGAACAACATGTGCTGTTGTATTTGTTATCTGCGATCACTAGCGTGACGTGAAAGTGTTGGTTAGCTGGACACTCGGTACATCCGGTAGTGGGCGACAAAAAAGAATATAAAAAAAAAAACTATACTCACATTCTGTAAACAAATGCTATAAGAATCTGCATGCTACTACCAACACACACAGAATCACTTGCACACACTTATTTACAGGGCCGGTGTTAGAGAATAAGAGGCCCGATCAAGAACAGTGGAAACTGCTGCACACATGCTGGACAATGCATGTTGTGAGTATTTCGAAAAAAGAAAATTAGGTGACCTTTTGACCTGTCCACTTTAAGTAGGCCAGCGGTACTCAAACATTTGGCAATGCGAGACCCACTAAGGGGCTGTCCATTATTTATGTCAACAAATTTTTGGCGATTTTAACCTCCCCCCCTCCCCCTTGTCAACAACTTGTCAAACTTCCACAGACCCCCCCCCCCTATAAAATTACGTCAACATTTGATTACCCCCCCTCCCCCCTAAAAAGGTGGCTTCCAAAATGTTTATGTGGCAAAATTAGTAGGAATATAGTTAGTTTAATTAAAATACGAATGTTAAGCGAATGTGTATAAAGTAAGTAGTAAAGATAAGTTCCCTTAACCCTAGCGGGCCATCGGGGCAGATGAAGTGTAGAATTCATCTGTTTCTATAACCTTGGCCTTTACTTCCCCAACTTAAAGTCAGGTACCCATTTAAAGCTGGGTGGACTTGTGGGACGACTTTGCACCAAATTTCACCTGGAAAAATTTCAAGGGCCTCACCGAGGATCGAACCCATGACTCTCAGGTTGGCAGTCGAGTATGTGTAGAATGTGTATAACACAGGACTGCAAACGCTGCTTAATTTTCCTTTATTTAAGTAATTTTATTAAATAAAAAAAAGTAACATTGTTGACTTCAACTTTTCTTGACCTCTCCTCCCCCCTCCCCTTTGTCAACAATTGTCAAAAAATTTCTGACCCCTCCCCCCCTTTCCCCCCCCCCCTATTTTGTTGACGTAATTAATGGACACCACTTAGAAGCATTATTGGTTTAGGTGGTACGTCGGTAAAAAAAGGAAAAAAAAAAGAAAACAACAAAAATATCAAAGGTAATAAAGCTGGGTTTAATCAGGCCTATACATATATGTTTATATTATATACTTGACTAATTTTACGTGTAGGCTACTTATTTTCTGCGACACTCTTTAAGTCAACTGCGACACACTTTAAGTCAACTGCCACACACTTTAAGTCAACTGTGACACACTTTAAGTCAACTGCGACACACTTTAAGGCAACTGTGACACACTTTGAGTCAACTGTGACACACTTTGAGAATCAATGTCATAGGCAATTACTTTTTTTTTTTTAAAAGTGCTGATAATTTAAAATTCACCCTGTTAACAATACCACGTGACACCTCTCCCTGCCTCTCCCCCCCCCCGTTAAACACTCCTTTCCCAACCCTACACCCCCATTCCAACAGTTCCTTTTTATATAATTTTATAATTTATCATGTTTAACATAACGTATTTAAAAAAAAAGAGAGACGTGAGGTTAAAAAATTAGGGTGTTGCAACTTGAATCGTCTGCTTGACCCCCCCCCCCCTCCTTTCTGCAACCATTTGGTTTATTCCCACCCCTATCCCAACCAACTCGGTAATATATATTTGAGCGCGTTAACAATCAGTCTATGTACAAAAAATAGCTTTTTATATAATTCATACCAAAGAAAATAATCCTCATTATGGGTACAGAAGCTTAACAAAAACAACCCCCGACTATTGAATATAATTTGCGCACACTACTCAATATCATTTAAAAATCTTAATTCATTAATAAGAAATCCTTATTGTGTTTAGAATTCCGCAGCATTTCATTTTTATTCAAGAAAGATTCCGTTGATGAACAAAATGCGCACCAAACATACTCTCAATTTAGTTTGTCTCTTTTTAGTTTCTATAATTTGGGTATTCCCCAGGCTATTTTTTTATAGAGACGGTCGATGACACGCACTTTTTTTTTTAACTCCGCAAAGGTGTGACGAAGAACTCAGACTTTCTTTTAGCGATGTAAGCTTTCAACCCGTACGGTGCCGTGTATTTTTAACGTAAAGACATGCGGCTTTTATCGCCATGAGCATACTTAACACCGCACGGTGTGTAGATCTGTCGAACGTACGCATAGGTTAGACGATTATGTATATAGATAGAGCAATTGACCAACATTACTCATACAACTTTGTGTCTCTCATATTTTGCCACACATACATACAACTTTGTGTCTCTCACACTTTTGCCACGCATACATACACATTTTGTGTCTCTCATACTTTTTGCCACGCATACATACAACTTTGTGTCTCTCATACTTTTTGCCACGCATACATACAACTTTGGGTCTCTCATACTTTTGCCACGCATACTTACAACTTAGTGTCTCTCTTACTTTTGCTACGCATCCGTACAACTTTGTGGTTTTTTTCCTTGCTAGAAAATATTTTATTACGTATTGAATTTTGTTTATTGCTTTAGCTAACTCATGTTTTTAATATGTCATTGCAATAATCGTCACCATGTGAGCACTTTTCTGTGTAAGTGTTGTTGAGTTGACAACGTATTTTAGTGAGTATTGACGATGTGGTCATGTGGGTGAGACCACATGTGGTATCAGCTGTGAGCGGCAGAGAGATACAATACATAAGAAGACTTAAAAATAGGAATATATTAAAATATTGAGTATATATAGAAAAAAACAGTATATACAGTAAAAACAGTAATAATTCAATACAGAATGAAGAGTAAATATAGAAAAAAAAACAGTAAATGCAGTAAAAACAGTAAATTCTTTACTCTTTAACCGTTCAAAATGAAACTTTCGTATGGTTTCTCTTCTCTTTCTCCACCCTTCAAACTAGTTAGGTTCATTTCAAGTATTTTTTCTTACATAAACAGATTCAACCATCAAAGAAGACTTTAAGATCAAAGTCATGTGACGGTATATTATTGGAGATTTCTTCCCCATCCACTCACAAAGTCACCTAAGCATGGGCCCAAACTGATTGATAAATAAATTGTATTATCTCGATTGGGGCTGTTGACAGAGCACCAACACACTGTTTTATATCTTGGTTGGTGGGGGGGATGCAGGCCCGTAGCGGGGATGCAGGCCTAGATCCCCGTGCGTTTTGTCTGCCCCCTCCCTCTCTGCTTATTTACTCTACTTGGTAAAATGTATTACCTGCCGCCCCCCTCCTCTTCTGTTATTGCCTGGCCCCCTGCTGTAGAATGCCTGGCCCCTGCTGTAGAATTTTCAAGCTACGGGGCTGGGGGTGATGCAATGGGTGGGCATATTGTTGCCTCAATGGCTCTATATACTAAAAAAAAAAAAGAAAATTTTTAAAACGCCACTGAAGGGCTACTGCATTCACACTAGCTAGATAAGTCTAAATTTAATTCTTTATTCATATCTAGTAGATTTCGGAAAATAAAAGCATTTGGTTTATTTCAAGTCATTTACCGTGATTATTGGGCTATGTCAAATTCAAGTCATTATACAGTGATTATGGGGCTATGTCAAATTCAAGTCATTTACAGTATTATTGGGCTATGTCAAATTCAAGTCATTTACAGTGATTATTGGGCCATGTCAAATTCAAGTCATTTACAGTGATTATTGGGCTATGTCAAATTCAAGTCATTTACAGTGATTATCGGGCTATGTCAAATTCAAGACATTTACAGTGATTATTGGGCCATGTCAAATTCAAGTCATTTACAGTGATTATTGGGCTATGTCACATGACCCACTGCTGGGAATATAAGTCACATACATTAAAAAAAAAACGTTTTTCAAGTGATCCACCATATACGCTCATGACAAAGTAAGACCACGAGTCTGGAGTAAGACCACGAGTCTGGAGTAAGACCACGTGTCTGGAGTAAGACCACGTGTCTGGAGTAAGACCACGAGTCTGGAGTAAGACCACAAGTCTGGAGTGAGAACACGTGTCTGGAGTGAGACCATGAGTCTGGAGTGAGACCATGAATCTGGAGTAAGTCCACGTGTCTGGAGTGAGACCACGATTCTGTCTGGAGTTAGACCACGAGCCTGGAGTAAGACCACGTGTCTGGAGTAAGACCACGTGTCTGGGTACAATGTGAGTTTTTTTAGGTAGCCAATCGGAAATATAGTTGAAAAAAAATATTAAAAGTAGAGAGAAATTCTTCAATGGGTTCCCGTAACCAGCATTGTCTCCCCTTTTCACCAAACGTTTTTGAGAGTTAGTTCATCTTTTTTGTTTTTTCCTATGAAGAATTTCGTCCAAAAAAAAGTTAAAAAACAAACTTGAATCAGTTCAACCGACATGAATCAGTTCAAACGACATGAATAAGTTCAACCGACATGAATCAGTTCAACCGACATGAATCAGTTCAACCGACTTGCTATTTTCTTTTTTTAAAAAAAAAAATAGAAGTTAACAGGAAACAAACGATCAGGTAAGTTAATTTTTTTTTTCAATGACCTTGAATTATCAAAGCTTCAGCAAGGGTTAAAAAAAGAGCCTACCTTGATTACCGGAACTAATTCATTACTCGGCATGTCCCCCCCCCCTCAGGGGGTTGTCTAGATTTCCGTTACTCCGCTTAGTGTATGGCATTGCCAGAAATGACATTTTAAAATCTGAAGTCTAATTAAATTAGATGGGTATTTTAAAAGGGAATTTAATCGGTTTGACATATGTTTTGATGTAGTCATAATAGGTGCAGTAATTTGACAAAGTTTCACATAGTAGGTGCAGTAATCTTCGGCACACAATCTTGTGCTCCTGACAATCTTGTGCCCCTGACAATCTATTCTCCCTGACATTCGTGTGCCCCTGACATTCGTGTGCCCCTGACATTCGTGTGCCCCTGACAATCGTGTGCACCCGACAATCTAGTCTCCCTGACGATCTTGTGCCACTGACAATCTTTTTCCCCTCACCATCCCCCTTGCAGATGGAACACAAGACAGCAGCCAAGTTAGCCTATCATCTTTAATTATTTTGGGTAGACAGGAAAATTGGGAAAAGTATACGAATGCCGCTCCCCAACCCACCCCCTCCATACATTTGTGCTTTTATTTTATAACAAAACAGCTGCTTTATTAGTAGGATGTAACATGTACATTTGAAAGCGTTTGACTTTGCGGGCCACATCTGAGTATTTTTTTTTTTTTGGATCCCTCTTTTGGGTCCCTTAGGTCTGCGATTTCTCACCGGACTCTTAACTGTGGGTCATGACCTATTTTAAAAAAAAAAAGATAATAGGTTGTAACACTTGACGTACGATCCAAGAGGCTGGTAACCTTTCATCTCAAGTCACAATCTGTGGTGGGGGGGGGGGCGTCTTAAGAACTTAATATGACTGACCAATGGCAAACAAGCAATGTGGGAACCGCACAAAAGTACACTAAACGCCACCACCACCACCACCCCCCATGCATTAATACGACCCTGTTTACAATGTGGAACAAACTGTTGATCGACACCCCCCCCCGGAGCAGGTGTCCACCATCACTGACCCACGGGTATTACGGTGGACACTATTGTCCTGTAATAGAATGGAACAGTCTCTATTGTTGTTGTTTTTTTTGTAGCCGTCATTTAATAAGTGTAGCCTACTCTGTGAACTGAAGACATGGAACTAGTCCCACGTATTTTTCACTGGACACAGTTGACCACTCTAAGCATAACCGTCATCTTGAGATTAGTGGGTAGCTAGTACTACACACAAACTGACCACTGGCACTGCTACGTGTAGGTAAGTGGCTACGGTTGACCTTTCAAATTATAATATTAACTAGAGTCTGTTGTTGTTTTTATTTTAAATCAAAAAAAAAAAATAAACATTAAAAAAAGTAACCCCCCTCCCCAAACCCACACCTGCCCCCAACCCCCCACAAAAAAAAAAACCGCTCTCTCAGAGAAAATGGAAGAAGTCATTCTTCGTTTAATTTTGCAAGATTATCTCAGACGGTTGGTTTACTTGGAATTATTCATTAGTTTCTACCTGCAAGCTGTTGCTGGTGAACTATGTGACTATATGCTTGAATACCAACAGCTAAAGCTAAAACTTTAATTATAATAATCTTTTGAACACACATATACACACACAACACACTCACACACACACGCACACTCACGCAGACGCGCGGCAGAGAATGATTTCCTTTTCTATAATTACTGTTCATCTCAGCACGGTGCGTAAAGCTACGGAAGGATAAACAACAAAGCAATAGTTTGTCCCGGCTTTGTGCCTGCGAGATTATGAGCCGGATAGCCAATATGTAGGTCACTACACCTAATAACCGCCATCCTCTTCCAGTTTTCATGGGGCGCAACATGTTGATCTGGATGCAGCCCCGTAGCCAAGGTGAGGCACTCGGGGGCGTGCCCCCCCCAGCTAGGTGTGGAGTGCCCCCCACCCCGCTTAAAAAAGAAGAAAAAGAGGAAAAGAAAAAGAAAAAGTAAAGGTGCCCCCTTGCAGGGTATTGGTGCCTCCCTGCTTACTTTGACCTGGCTACGGGCCTGTCTTGATGTACCTGTAACGTCGTTGCAGGTTTTACTTTCGATCAGCTACGCACATAATAATAAAGGTGCATTAACTGCATGTATAACAAACGTTCTAAAAATTATAATATATTATATGCATGACACAATTTTTCGTAGAAGTAAAAGTTATATATAAGACCAAATTTTATATATATATATATATATATATATATATATATAGGTAGGTGTTAAATGTATGGTTAGTGTTCAAAAAAAGCTGGGTGTTCAATAAATTGCTGGGTGTTCAATGTGTTGCCGGGTATTCAATGTATGCTGGGTGTTCAAAGTATGGTGGGTGTTCAATGTATGGTTGGTGTTCAATGTATGCTGGGCGTTCAATGTATGCTGGGTGTTCAATAAATTGCCGGGTATTCGATGTATGGTTGGTGTTCAATGTATGCTGGGTGTTGAATGTATGCTGGGTGTTCAATGTATGGTTGATGTTCAATGTATGCTGGGTGTTCAATGTATGTATGGTTGGTGTTCAATGTATGCAGGGTGTTCAATGTATGGTTTGTGTTCAATGTATGGTTGGTGTTCAATGTATGCCGGGTGTTCAATGTATGCTGAGTGTTCAATGTATGCTGGGTGTTCAATGTATGGTTGGTGTTCAATGTATGGTTGGCGTTCAATGTATGCTGGGTGTTCAATAAATTGCCGGGTATTCGATGTATGGTTGGTGTTCAATGTATGCTGGGTGTTGAATGTATGCCGGGTGTTCAATGTATGCTGAGTGTTCAATGTATGCTGGGTGTTCAATGTATGGTTGGTGTTCAATGTATGGTTGGTGTTCAATGTATGGTTGGTGTTCAATGTATGGTTGGTGTTCAATGTATGCCGGGTGTTCAATGTATGCCTGGTGTTCAATGTATTGTTGGTGTTCAATGTATGGTTGGTGTTCAATGTATGCCTGGTGTTCAATGTATGCTGGGTGTTCAATGTATGATTGGTGTTCAATGTATGGTTGGTGTTCAATGTATGCCGGGTGTTCAATGTATGATTGGTGTTCAATGTATACTGGGTGTTCAATGTATGCCGGGTGTTATAGACTTAAAAATTTTTTATTATGACAGAAGGTTATAGCTATGAAAACCCTTGTTTATTTGACCGCACATTGGACTTAATCTTGTATCTCTGACTTTTGTTTCTATGTATGACGATTTTTTTTCTATTCATGGCTATTTTTCTAAGTATGATTGTTTCATTATTATACCAATAATCGTCTACCCTTGTAGATGCATTTTATTATGAGACCAAACTTGTATGCATGATTAATGAACGTAAGTTCCAAAATTGTAAAACGATATATTATGACTCTGTATGCAGGGTTGTTAGCAATACTCTTAAATTGTATCGTCAATACCGATACCAATACTTCATGAAAATAGTATCGCCAATACCAATACAAATACTCAAGCAAAAATGTTTTGCCAAAATCGATACCAATACAATACCAATACTTTTAAGAACAACAAAATATTTTTATTTAAAATATAATGAGTGCAAGTTTTTCAAAAAAAAAGTAAAAACAATAAAATACAATGTCAAAGCACAATTTTAATGTTAATCACTTCACCGCTTGAAAGCACGTAAGGAGCCCATCATTTCAAAATAATCATTGCTTAGCCTAGAAAATAAAGGCAAAAAACACGCCAGCTCAATGAAAACAGGCGCTCAACTGCAGCACTAGCCTAAGTCTAATGTTCAGTTGCAGGTGTAGTTTCTCAATGCTTGGGTAGGGTGCTAATGACAGCATTTCTGGTGGGTCATCTTCAAGATATCGGTCTACTTCATCAGAGCTGTCACTATTAAGCAATTCGTCCTGGTTCTGCCGCAGTGCAGTAAAACAAAAAAAAATCTGTTGATTTAGATATCTGTACTGTTGACTGTACTGAAGCTGCACCACCCTGCCGAGTAAGTTGAGTTGGAACTCCATTCAGTGCACTGCAGGCACACTTTAAGGTTTGTTCAACTTCAGCCTTGTGATCCAAGTTGTTTTGGTGGGGAGGTGGGTGGTGTTAACATTGGTAGTGTTGATGGCTATGATTACTAGCAGAGATTGAATTTATAGAGATTGCTTTTTAAAAAGGTATTAAAATCGTTATTGTGTTTCTGCAAATAGCTAATAGTGGCAATAGAAAAGTGGCAATAGAAAAGTGGCAATAGAAAAGTGGCAATAGAAAAGTATGGGTATCGAGTATCGAAAATATTTCGTTTAAAATGTATCGGCGATACACAAATCAATACTTGATACAAAAAGGATCGGCAATACAGCAACCAATACTAAAAAAGTATCGCCGATACTGTATTGGCCGATACCGATACTTCGATACTAACAACCCTGTCTGTATGTGAGTGACTCCCCCAAAGTTCTGTGCATGACAAAATATTCTACACAGGAAAAGCCAGTTAAATGTCCCGCGAGACTCACCGTTTTTTCTTTGATGCTTGAATTTATTCCCAAAATAATCGCAAGCAGCAACTCATTTCCCTCTCGTTTTAAAACAAAACATTACAAACAGCCAATCGTATTCCATTACCTGCGAAAATGAATCTTATGCGAGACTCCTTTACTTTATGAACTTTTGATGCACGTGAAGCTAAAAATGGGTTGCAGTGGAATGCTGAAAGATAGAATCGCACATTCTAAACATTGCAGGGATTTTAAAGCTTTTTTTGTATTGGGGTCAGTGTGTGTATGTGTGTTTGTGTGTGTGTGTGTGTGTGTGTGTATGTGTGTGTGTGTGCATGTGGATATGGATATTATCAGTCGCTGAGTAATGTCTAATAGTTGTAATAAACGTTTTCATTGAGTTGGCGTGTTTTTTTGCCTTTATTTTCTAGGCTAAGCAATGATTATTTTGAAATGATGGGCTCCTTACGTGCTTTCAAGTGGTGAAGTGATTAGCATTAAAATTGTGCTTTGACATTGTATTTTATTGTTTTTACTTTTTTTTTGAAAAACTTGCACTCATTATATTTTAAATAAAAATATTTTGTTGTTCTTAAAAGTATTGGTATTGTATTGGTATCGATTTTGACAAAAAATTTTTGCTTGAGTATTTGTATTGGTATTGGCGATACTATATTCATGAAGTATTTGTATTGGTATTGGCGATACTATATTCATGAAGTATTTGTATTGGTATTGGCGATACTATATTCATGAAGTATTTGTATTGGTATTGGCGATATTATATTCATCCCCTTTATAAAATGCATAATCACGACCGGGAAGTTTGTCGATTATTTTCATGATGATTTCATTAACTCAGCAATTATTGGGGGGGGTTAAAAATATTTCTGATCCACCTCAGAAAATTTATCGGAGTCAGATGATGTAAACATTTAACCATTTTCTGTAATCAAGGCATTCTTTGGGATTGTTTGCCTAATACTGAGCCCCAAACCTCAATCCAATTTCTGCAACAAATAATTTTAAATTTACGGTCTTCAATTCGAACGCGCTACTTTCCCGACCCGGACTAGCCCTTGTCTATATTTAAAATTTTATATTGTTTAAATTACAAAAGGGACGTCTCCCTAATCATCAAACACATAGAATATTACCCGAAGCGGTTTGCATCTCAACCCCAGTACGGTCCTCATTTTACATCAAGATTTCTGGCAGTTGTATACGATTTTCAAGAAATGACTTAAAACGTTCATCATTTAACGCTGCGAGCGAAGATAAAATAATATTTAGCAATATGATGGACTATGGTGAAGATTGGTTTGGCTGTTTGTAGACGCCGTTGTTCTTATGCAAGAATGCTCCTGGCACATCTTTTCTTTTCCCCCAACTTATAAAACATCAATGGTATATATATATATATAAATATATATATATATATATATATATATATATATATATATATATATATATGCGCGAGAAGAATGCAATGTTAATAATAAAAGGAAACATCTAACATGCTACATCTACATCGGATGTTTACCTAGAAAATATAACCCCACACACATGTGGCGGTGTGACCGTGCACGCGCATTTCACGCAAGCACACACAAACATAAACAAAACATAATATGTGTGAACGTGCATGGGTGAGCGTGAGTATGCGTCTGTGTGTGTGTATGTGTGTTTGCAGGCGAGTGTCTGATATTGCGGTTAGGTCGCTATGGCGAAACATTTCATTGTGTGTTGAGAAGTTCTCCAGTCTCACAGATATGTGGTTTGCCCGGGGGTGGGGAGGGGGGAAGGGGGGGGGGCTGATAAAAAAAAAAAGACGGACGTCTAATACGTCTGACCAGAAGAAGACCGACTGTAGTTGGGGGTAGAGCAGCACGCGGGAGTCTGGGTGAGTTTCCAAGGACGGGGCCGATAGTTTAGTCTTATTAAAGCTAGGTGACAAAAGAATATGCTACAGCCCGTCCCCTCTAGTCGCGCAGTACCCCCCACCAAAAATAAGAAGAAGAAAAAAATCTCAACTCATCTGAAACATATGGGACATCATAGACCTAGAATTAAGACACGCTTTTTAGTTGAAGATGATCCGATTCTAAGTCAAATGATTTCTCACTTAATTGAATCAATAAACTCCTATATCTGTCAATGAGCCCATCAATAAACTGACCAAAAAAAATGCATTGTTAACAAAGAAATCATTAAGAGTGTATTAGCATATAATAAATATTCTTGGTTGTGGTCATAGTTATCTCACTCACCCCTACCTCTCTCTCTCTCCCATCCCCTTTCTCTCCCTCTCTCTCCCACCCACTCTCTCCCTCCCCTCTTCCCCCCCTCTCTCTCTCTTATATAAATGTCGGGGACAAGAACATTTCTATTTGCATGCCTAAAGTCACTGACGAACATAACCATAATGTGTACTGGCTGTCAGTGGTGCACTTCTCAAAGATAGTCAAACTAGTTTCCTTCTGCTTACGTGGCCAGCTGTTGTGACTTTCATTTAGCCTTGACCTAAAATGTCTATATTTTAACGGGTGGGGGAAATGGTGTTGTAAAGATTATTTGGGGAAGGGGGGGAGAGACTCAAGATTTACAAAGAGAGAGAGAGAGAAAGAGAGAGAGAGCGATAGAGAGAGAAACAGAGGGAGAGAGAGAGAGAGGGGGAGAGAGAGAGAGAGAGAGAGAGAGTTTTTTTCCCTCTGACCCCTTTTTAAAGGGCAACGGAAAAACGTAAAAACGGTTCAGAAGCCCTAAGCCCATGATGTCGCCCTAACCCCATGTTGTAGCCCTAACCCCATGATGTAGCCCTAACCCCATGATGTAGCACTAACCCCATGATGTAGCCCTAACCCCATGATGTAGCCCTAGCCACATGATGTAGCCCTAACCCCATGATGTAGCCCTAACCCCAAGATGTAGCCCTAACCCCATGATGTAGCCCTAACCCCATGATGTAGCCCTAACCCCAAGATGTAGCCCTAACCCCCCATGATGTAGCCCTAGCCCCATGATGTAGCCCTGACCCCATGATGTAGCCCTAACCCCATGATGTAGCCCTAACCACAAGATGTAGCCCTAACCCCATGATGTAGCCCTAACCCCATGATGTAGCCCTAGCCCCATGATGTAGCCCTGACCCCATGATGTAGCCCTAACCCCATGATGTAGCCCTAACTCCAAGATGTTGCCCAAACCCCATGATGTAGCCCTAACCCCAAGATGTAGCCCTAACCCCATGATGTAGCCCTAACCCCATGATGTAGCCCTAGCCCCATGATGTAGCCCTGACCCCATGATGTAGCCCTAACCCCATGATGTAGCCCTAACTCCAAGATGTTGCCCAAACCCCATGATGTAGCCCTAACCCCAAGATTGTAGCCCTAACCACATGATGTAGCCCTACACACCTACATGATGTAGCCCTAACCCCATGATGTAGCCCTAACCCCAAGATGTAGCCCTAACCCCATGATGTAGCCCTAACCCCAAGATGTAGCCCTAACCACATGATGTAGCCCTAACCACATGATGTAGCCCTAACCCCATGATGTAGCCCTAACCCCATGATGTAGCCCTAACCCCATGATGCTATAATCTGATTTTGTTCACCCATGAAAACAATGAGGTGTCTGTCTATATGTCTGTTTACATAAATCCACACATATGACTATATCTAACATAATATGCGTCTGTCAAAAGGAATGCCATGAGGGTGTTTTGATATCAATATTTTATTTTCGTGTCTTGTTATAACAATCAATGGATCGATAAAGACGGCAAGTGAGACTTGACTGAAACATATGGACATAGACGCCTTTAGCTCTAACCATGGACGTGCTAGCCTGGCACTAGCTGACCATTGACGTGCGAGCCAGGGAATAGCTAGCCATGGACGTGCTAGCCGGGCAATAGCTGACCATTGACGTGCGAGCCAGGGAATAGCTAGCCATGGACGGGCTAGCCGGGCAATAGCTGACCATTGCCGTGCGAGCCAGGGAATAGCTAGCCATGGACGTGCTAGCCGGGCAATAGCTGACCATTGACGTGCGAGCCAGGGAATAGCTAGCCATGGACGGGCTAGCCGGGCAATAGCTGACCATTGCCGTGCGAGCCAGGGAATAGCTAGCCATGGACGTGCTAGCCTGGCACTAGCTGACCATTGACGTGCGAGCCACGGAATAGCTTGGCAGGGACGAGGCAACGAGCAATCCTCGTTTAAAAAAAAAAGGTACATTAATAAAATAAAATTTAATTTAAAAAGTTCAGCCTGTAAAAGAATTTTTAAAATTCAATTGTTTTTTTTTTTTAATTATAAAACGTACAGAGCCTGCAAACATTGAAACGTTTTAGTAAAATTGTGTACTTTATTTTTTTATTTAAAGTGCCAACCTGCAGTTCTCGAACAGATAGTTACTGAATATATTGATAGACGCGGGAGATGTGGGTATATACCTATCTATCTACTAGTACCCTTCCCTCACGATCTTTCATACCTCTCGCCCTAAAACCCAAATGCATTATCAACTCCACCTATTCTGGCAGCCTTTTTTTTTTTGAAAAAAAAAAACACACCATACTTACCAACTCCATTATCTGCCATTCAGTCTTAAATCTGAATCCAATGTATACATTTAGGCTTCTGAGAGGTCGCCTTCAGAAGTCGGGGAGCTGGGTGAGCGCAAAGTGAACCCACCGTTAGATCCTCCTCTAATCCTATCTGTCGATACTTTTCCATAGATCTCATACACCTCTGCCCATACTTGGTCAATTTATTGGTCGAATCTTTATAACTTAAATCTGACAATGCTGAAAAAATGACGTCTAGTTCAATGTTAGTCGGGCTTATCTTCTTCACGTTCCAGTACAAAAAAAAAAGTTTTATTTTAACGTTAAAAGTAATAAAGACTTTGTTAAGGGTGAGACCACATTTGATTTATAATGATTGGCCTAATATTTAGAATATAGGTGAGGAGGTAAGCAATCCATTGGTCGCATGTTAAGCATGGGAAAACATGTTTACATCAGATGTAAACAATAAAGTTCAGCTGTGAAAATGGCTTGCGTTATAAAATGCTAATGTGATTTATTTTATATATATATATATATATATATAAGCAAACCTTTTAACCATATTATAAACCTATGACCCACACGTTATTACTGTGGAATTTAGTTCTTCTTCTTCTTCCTTTGGCTCTACAGCCCATTTAGGGCCCTGGCCTGCCATACTACACTTCTCCACTTTTCCCGATCCAGGGTCTTCTTCCTCCACTCTCTCACTCCTATGGCTTTAAGGTCTTTCTCCACTTCCTCCAACCATCTGCTTCTTGGCCTGCCTTTAGGCCTTTTCTCATTGGGTGTTGTCTTATAAATCGTTTTTGGACCTCTGTTGTTTTCCATTCTTTCTATGTGCCCTACCCACCTTAATCTATTCATTTTAATTTCAGCTGTTATATTTGGTTCTTCGTACAGTTCGTACAGCTCTGAATTGTTTCTACTTCTCCACTCGTTATTGTCCTTTACTGGCCCATATATTTTCCTAAACATTTTCCTTTCCCAAGTGTTTAGCATATTTTCTGCTTGTTTGCTGATGGTCCATGTTTCGCTACCATATGTTACTGCTGGCCGGATCATTGTCTTGTATATGGTTTTTTTAATTTTTCTGGAGATCTGTCTGTTTTTCAGTATTTTATGCAGTGTATAATATATTCTGTTCCCTACTTCTATTCTGTTTTTTATCTCTATCATTATATCGTTTTTCTCACTTATGGTTGATCCCAGGTATTTAAAGCTTTCTACTCTTTCAAATGCTCTATCACTGATTTTGAAAAATTTTTCTCTTCCTTCTTTTTCATTTCTTTGTAACAGCATATATTGAGTCTTTGTTTCGTTTACTGTTAAACCTGCTTTCTGAGCTGCTGTTTCTAATTCTATGTATGCTTTTGCTATATCCTTGCTTTGCTTTCCTATCAATGTTATGTCATCAGCATATGCAAGGTATTGGATGGGTTCTGTAAATATTGTTCCTGTTTTCATAGACTTTGTTTTTTCACTCCTGAGGTAGTGTGTTATAGTTCCTCGCTTATCCAACTGTACGTTTCTTATGACTTTTCTAGGGTTAAGTTGAAAAGTATGCACGAAAGGGAGTCTCCTTGTCTAAGTCCTTGGTTTACTTTAAATTCTCTTGAGCTTTCCCCTTGGATTTTCACTTTGCTTCTTGAGTTGTTTAATGTCATACGTACTAGTCTAATGAGCTTGTTGGGGATACACAACTCCTGCAATGTTTTGTAAAGATAATTTCTATTGATGCTGTCATATGCCATCTTGAAATCTATGTACAGCTGATGTAGGTTTATATTATGCTCATAACATTTTTCTAGAGTGTTTCGAAGGAAAAGATGTGGTCTGTGGTTGCTCTGCTAGGCCTGAAACCACATTGATAGTCACCTAATACTGTTTCACTGAAATTCCCTATTCTGCAGGCTATTATTTTTGTTAGTATTTTATAAACAGTGTTGAGAAGTAGAGATTCCTCTGTAGTTGTTGCAGTTAAGTTTCGAACCTTTCTTGTGTAGTGGAACTATTAAGGCTGTTTCCCATTCTGTTGGCATTATCTCTTCTTTCCATATTTTATTGACCATCCTGTGTATTTCTAAGTGTAGTGTGCGTCCTCCATATTTGAGTAACTCAGCATTTATGTTATCTTCTCCTGGTGCTTTATTGTTTTTGGTCTTTTTAATAATATTATTTATTTTTTCTATGGTTGGTTCTTCTATTTCTGCCCCATCGTCCTCTGCAATGTTTGGTACATCATTTTCGCTGTCAGTTTTAATGTTCAGCATTTCTTCAAAATATTCCGCCCACCTTTCTAGAACCATTTCATTTTCTATAAGCAGGTCGCCTGATTTGTTAAGACACATGTGAGATCTTGCTTAGAAGCCGTTACTTTCCTCTTTGATGGCCATGTACATTTTTCTTGTTTCTTTTTCTTTTGAGTATTCCTCTAGTTTTACTAGTTTTCCCTTTTCCCATTCACGTTTTTTCTTTCTTTATTTAGCTTCAGGTGATTATATATATACTAGCTGTACCCTGCAAAACCTTAGCATAGAGTTATATCCCCTTAGGCTTGATCGGTAGGCTAGGTTATTTTTTGTTTCGGGCAGATCCGATTTTTTTCATGATTGTATTTTAAACTGGAATACTGATGTATTAATTCTTTACTTTCGATTTTACGACGCAGTACACAAATCGCCATTATTTATATAAATACTAGACATATAGACGTTTGCTGAACATATAATGGATACGCATGCGTTTAAACAACAATTGCTACTGATGCAATGCAAAATAATTGATTCTTTAAAGATTTAGTATACAGAGCGGTTCACATGTATTTTGGTGGCCCTATTTACATACAATTTAATGGGAATTAATTTTCTACTAGCGGGGGACCTTTGGCGCACCAATCACCAATAACTGTTCTGTTGTTATCATTCTTATCAGTCAATGTCCATCTAACTATAACCTACACACAATAAATGCCAGATTTTTGTTTTTGCAACGTGCTGAAATTTTTTTTTCCCTTTTCACTATGCCAGGAAGTTTGTTTTATTCTCTGTTTATTTAGTTTTGGTTTTGCTTGTTTATCTTTTTATATCTTTTTTTTATTTTTTTTAAAATTTGTTTAAAAATGTAAGCTGAGAATGTTTTTTTGCCGACATTTGATGAAGTCAAGATTAACAAATGACATCTATTAAGATGTCTAAGAGCTGAGTTTACATCCGAATTTCTGGGTTTGATTAAAACAGTCATCCGGAGGGGGGGGCATATAATAAGGGTGGCGAGACATGAAAACCAATAAATCGCGGTTTAGGGAAGGCCCGTTAATGAATGATGATTTGCTGTTAAATAACTTGTGCCCGCGGTGGGAGGAGGTCAAGGGTCAGAGAGGAGCCCCAGTAGCTGGTGGACATGTCACATCTGGACTTTGAAAAGAAGTGAATCATTGGATCACAGGATCATTTAGGAGAGAGGGAAGGAAGTGTGGCCGCTTCCGGTACATTGTTTCAGGGCCGATAATGTCTTGTGAGGACCGTCGAGCCCAAATAAAAGCGCCCCAATCTTCAGCCTCCCATTTTTTTTTTAAAAATCAAAAAATAAATTTAATAAATATATTTATCGTTCTAAATAGTAAAGGTGGGGGGGGGGAGGAGAAAAAATAGCCTGCTATGTGCTGAGGTGTGAATGATTTTAACTTTTTATAATGATGCATTTATTTTTTTATTTATATCATGAAATATATATTTTTAGTTTTTTTTTGTTTTTAAATCTCAGCTTGAAACTTTTTGACAGTGTACAAAATAATTATCTCGATGCGTGAACAAGTAAACAGATAAAAAAATGTGACACAAAACAAGATGAAAGACACAAGCGAGTTTCTAATTGCAGCGCCAGTCTGTTGAAGTTCCCAGGGCAATTTTGTCAATAAAATCATTTCGGAGAGGACTTCCCTTTCTCCACAAATTAAATTCAAATATTTCATTTTATTCTATTTACTATATGTTTTTATTTTTTGGTCTCTGTTTTGTTAAATTTGCTGTAAAAATTGTATGACTTTTTTTTTTGTTTGTAGCTAATTAATTTCGTCAAACATATTTAAAAAGACAGAACACAGGAAAAATAAAATGAGGGGGAAAAATGTGAGAGTTGTACAAAGTCAGGTGCGTAGCGTGGGTATCGGCCGCCCAGGGCGGAAGACGATTTTGCCGCCCTTTCATTTAGGTATTTCAATTTAATCTATACATTTTTGCCGCTCCCCCCCCCCTAAAAGGTGATAAAAAGTGCCGCCCGGGGCGCACCCCCCCCCCACCCTGCCGCCCCCATCGCACTACGCCACTTTGTAACTATGTGAGGTATTTTAGGAATTAGAGTTCGTGTTTAAAGGGGAATAAAGGTTTTTAACTGTAAAATTTTTTTTTTTTTTATTTACAATTGAGACACAAACAACCATGACATGATTTGCTTAACTAGCCCCCTCCCACCACACCCCCTTCCATCCTTTTCCTCACAAAAAACAAAAACAAATAAAATGATCAGATATTTGTTGTTGTTGTTTGTTTGTTCTTGTCAAGGAACTTGTCGATGATGTAAATCATTTTATGGCGCACCCCGTGGCGTACACCGAGAATGGCCGCCCCCGATCATTACCGTACCCCCAGGAGGGCTACTAAATTATGAGGAGGGAGAACTCCAGGCCCGTAGCGTGCCGGGGGCAGGGGAGCCGGGCCACACCCATGCGTTTTGTCTGCCCCCCCCCCTGCTTGTTTGCTCTACCAAGTACCATGTATTTCCTGCTATTGGCATGGCCCCTGCTGTAGAATGTCTGGCCCCTGCTGTAGAATGCCTGGCCCCCTGCTGTAGAATTTTCACGCTACGGGGCTGGGGAGCGCTCACTGGCTCTAAGAGACTTTAAGTCTCATCATCCCGGCAGATAAACTGAGCTTTAGTGCAGCGCTGCGCCCCCCCCCCCCACGCCCAGTTACGCAACTAGAAATCGTTACTTCATTTGATTTTTTGAGCCGCTGGTTTCGAATCAACTACTCTCACGGAATTCCCACGGAGGCTTCGCCTTGAGGTGTGTGGTGGGGGAAGGGGGGAGGGAGTGGGGAAGGGCTGCGTCGATTTCCAGATGATACAGAGAACTCTGTGTCAATAACATTTTCGCCCCCCCCCCTAACACCGCCTCGGCCCTCGTCCATCAAGTCTGACTGAGATATTTATTAGCTGTACCTGAGGGGAAAGGGGGAGGGGAAAGGGCTTTACCTATCTATCTACTCCACAAGATCTTCCACCCCCCCCCAAACCAAACACACACTAGCTCACTTCTCTCTCTCGCACTTACTCACCCCTCACACTGCCCAACCCTAATACGTCACCTCCTCCATCCTTTCTGGCTCCCTTTTAAAATCTTCCTTCTTCCACCCCCCCCCTACCACTCCCCCACCCCCCACAACCCATCTCTCATGTACAGTCTTGATCTAATTTCCCCGTCACTCGCGGTATAACATTCCGCCAAGTTTTTGTTAATTACCTCCCTTTGACGACCTAACGATTCCACAATGAAGAATTACGTCAAAAAAAAAAAGTCCGTCGAATGTCCACCATTTTTGTTTTTTGTCTGTATGTAAATCTCTTTATATCCTACATGTCAATTATCGCCAAATTATCGGAGACTCACAGAGTTCCGTTATGAAGATTGGGCACATTTTTTATTTAATTAATGCCCAACCCCTTTTGTGTAGTAGATCAGAATGTATGTAATAATGTAAATTATTATTGTCTTTCTAAATGCACTTAGAAAATTTGATTTGTCAACATAATAACATAATGCACTTTGTTTATCGTACCTGGTGGAATTTAACTTGCACACTGTGGATGATGTAACCTGTGGATGATGATGATGTCTGTGGATATAGCAACATGTGGATAATGCAACCAGTGGATGATGCAACCTGTAGATGATGATGATGTCTGTGGATATGGCAACATGTGTATGATGCAACCTGTAGATGATGATGATGTCTGTGGATATGGCAACATGTGTATGATGCAACCTGTGGATGTTTGCAATTTGTTGGCATTGCAGCCTGTGGATATAGCAGTATGTGGATGATGCAGTCTGTGAATGTTGCAACCTATTGATATTGCAGCCTGTGGATGTTGCGACATGTGAATCATGCGATCTGTGGATGTTGCAATCTGTGAATGATTTAAATCAAGGAGGGGGGGGGGGAGTGGCCAGACGACACGTCATAAAGATGTCTACCAATACAACAACATATGGAGATAATATGGCGATAGACGCTTCATGTTTCATGAATATTTTATCAGATAATTTAAATTAGACCAGCGATATCATCCGTTCTATCTGTACCCTTCACACGCCTGATTTATTTGAAAATAACAACGGAAATGACCTCTCTGGCAGGTGGGGTATGGGCTAGGAGGGTTTCCCTACTTGGTCTTCTATCTATAAGAAAGTTTCGGGCAAAAGCTGTATCGCTACATGACTTATTGTATTGGATGAAATATGCGTATATTCTTTTTTATCATTAACTGAAGTGATTTTTATCATTTCACTCTCTAAGAGAGACCGTAAAATAAATCATTACACGCTCATAAAAGATTTAAAATTGTGGGAGGGGGGGGGCTGGAAAAACAGAGTGTCCTGGAGAGAGATTGCAGATGCCCTTTGTTCAGCCAGGAGTTCAATGAACAAAGTCAAGTAAGTCAAATCATACAATATTTACAAACTATCAATTACAAATGTTCAGTTTCCTTTTATAATCACATTAGAATTATTATCACCCACTCCCTTGTATCGTGACGTCATACCCACCCCAACTCACTGAACCAACAACAACATACACACCAGAATAGGTTCATGAAAGTGAAAGTAGACTTCACATACTTGACATTGAGGTGCGATGAGTTTTTTGTTTTTAAACTATCGCTTGGAAAGTCCAATTCTTGGTTGTTTGGATTATGGATACGTTAAATGCAATAATGTTTTTTTTAAAAAAAAAAAGACATAAATACATGTTTTAAATTATTTACGAATATATGAATGTATACATGTCTTTGTGTGTATGTATATACATGTGTGTATGAGTATGTATGTATGTATGTATCTATGTTTGTATGTTTGTATGTCTATCAGTATGTATGTATACATCTATGTATGTATATGTGTATGTTTGTATGTTTATATCTATCCAAATATCCATCCGTCTGTCCGTCCGTCTGTCGGTCTATCTATCTGCCTTGTCTGTCTTTGACACAGACTGAAAACTCATTGTGTGTGTTTGTGTTTGTATTTATGTGAGCATATAAGACTTATTAGATAAAGACAGGTATTCACGCCTTTCTGTTTAACGTTAAACCCAACCTTAAAACCCTCGTCAAAATTATAAACTGATTTTATTAATTTTAAAGCAAGATGTCATTCTTCTGACGTTTCCTTTCTTAGCTGAAGCGTTTCTCCTAGGTTATATTTTATTCCTGGTTTAATTAGTTTCCATGTCAGCTATTTGTTCCAGGTAACTGGTATCACATTCTGTGTGGACTATATATATTATGGTTTTTTTTTTTACGGTTATCTCTTGTTACCAGTTTCCAGACATACCGAGAGTTTATCTAGCTATAATAGAGAGTGAGAAAGAAAGTAGGTTATGGGAGAGGGGGGCAGAGAGAGAGTGAGAGAGAGAGTGAGAGAGAGAGAGAGAGAGTGAGAGAGAGAGAGAGAGAGTGAGAGAGAGAGAAAGAGAGAGAGAGAGAGAGAGAGAGAGAGAGAGAGAGAGAGAGAGAGAGAGAGAGAGAGAGAGAGAGAGAGAGAGAGAGAGAGAGAGAGAGAGAGAGAGAGAGAGAGAGAGAGAGAGAGAGAGAGAGAGAGAGAGAGAGTGAGAGAGAGAGAGAGTGAGAGAGAGAGAGAGAGAGAAAGAGAGAGAGAGAGAGAGAGAGAGAGAGAGAGAGAGTGAGAGAGAGAGAGAGAGTGAGAGAGAGAGAGAGAAAGAGAGAGTGAGAGAAAGAGAGAGTGAGAGAGTGAGAGAGAGAGTGAGAGAGAGAGAGAGAGAGAGAGAGAGAGAGAGAGAGAGAGAGAGAGTGAGAGAGAGAGAGAGAGCAGAGATATGATACAAGGGATGCAGATGAGCAAAAGATTGATGAAATTCTTTGAATTCATCAAAGCAGAAGATAAAATATGACAGCACAACTCAGCTGTAAGCCTGAATACTTCTTACACTCACTCGTCGAGATATTGTACTTACTCGTCGAGATATTACACTCACTCGTCGATATATTGTACTCACTCGTCGAGATATTGTACTCACTCGTCGAGATATTGTACTCACTCGTCGAGATATTGTACTCACTCGTCGAGATATTGTACTCACTCGTCGAGATATTACACTCACTCGTCGAGACACTGTACTCACTCGTCGAGATATTACACTCACTCGTCGAGATATTGTACTCACTCGTCGAGATATTACACTCACTCGTCGAGATATTGTACTCACTCGTCGAGATATTGTACTCACTCGTCGAGATATTGTACTCACTCGTCGAGATATTACACTCATTCGTCGAGATATTGTACTCACTCGTCGAGACTCGTCGAGATATTCACGGAGATATTGTACTCACTCGTCGAGATATTGTACTCACTCGTCGAGATATTGTACTCACTCGTCGAGACGGTAGGATTGTACTCACTCGTCGAGATATACCATATAGTTGTCACTGGGAGCTTGGTGCGAAAAACTCATGATTCATATTCATACGAACTTATCATCTTTAAGAATTTCATGTATCAGCAGCACATGGGACAGTCATCTTGCTTTCGATTTCAAAGCATCATCTTAACTTTCAGTTTTCATGTGTATTGCATCGATATATTGTTATCATTTTATAATTATATCAAGGCATATCGTGGAGAATTCAGATATATCCATGATTTCAGCCTCTCTTTAATTTGTGACAACATAATCTGTATATGCATTCGGCGTCATGGCTTGAAAATGTATGTTTACTAGGGCCCCCTAAAATCTTTGTCTAGGCCCCCCCCCAAATATATCTTTGAATAGAGCCCCCATGACATCTTTGACTAGGGGGGTCCCAAAATATGTCTTTATCTAGGGCACGAAATAACGTAAGCATGGCCCTGCTTATGAACCCACGCCTGAGGGCATAAAAAATAACGAAATATTTGACGGTCTAAAGATAGCGAAAAAAAAAATACCGTATGTTTCTATGAGTTCAAATATGGCGGGAATGTATTCTTCAAACCTGACCCATAAATAAACAAAGCTAATCTGGACAAATTTACCAGATCTCTTGAACAAATGAAACGCAGGGGGGAGCTAACTACAGACACCTGAGGAAAACATTCCTTTCGCCCATGTATTTTATATTTCGTTCCCCGTCACAATTTCTTTTCCAGACCATTGGTGCGTTAATCTAAATTATAACTGCTGACCTAGTTCCGGACTGCTGCTGACCTAGTTCCGGACTGCTTTTTCTTTTTTTTTATCTTTTTTTCCCGTCAGCCTATCCCTCTGTTTCACTTACCCTCCGAATCCTCTCTCTTCTTTGTGATGGTGGTTAGGTCGTATGACGGTATGGTGTTATGACGGTATGTCGTTATGGTGTTATGGTGTTATGTTGTTATGCTGGTTTGGTCGTATGGTGTTATGGTGGTATGGTGTTATGTGGTATGGTGGTATGGTAATTATGTTTGGAAACGAAGGGTGAGGGGAGGGAATACATTCCTTAATTTTGACACCCAACAAAACAGAGCTCACAAAGGTGAGTCAATGATATCACCACACGACCTTAATGAACCTGCAAAGTTTCAGGAACATTTCATTAAATACGTTCAGCAGAGCCAGTATACAGTTATTATTAGACTCCAATTACCTAGAGTCGCACCCTGTACTGTTATTTTTATTACCCCCCCCCCACCACACCCCCACACCCAATCTCCAACCCGTACCACAGTGCACCTTTCTCTCACCCCCACCCCTCCCCGCCCCCACTTTCTTTTACCCAATCACACTCGACATTTTCATTATAATCGTGTTCCTCTATGTTCTGACGTTTCTCTGAGAGTTTTGCGACGTGACGTCCTACGAAATAAGGGTGGGGGTAGAGGGTTTGTGTGTGTGTGGGGGGGGGGGTAATTGAGATACACAGGTTAACCTCAAAACCAACGTGTAGGCTTCGTTTAAGTCGAGTTTCGTACAAACGTTTAAGTCGAGTTTCGTACAAACGTTTAAGTCGAGTTTCGTACAAACGTTTAAGTCGAGTTTCGTACAAACGAAATCTGAGGGGGGGGGGGGGGAGAAAGCAACAACGAGAAATTGAAAGTATAGAAAGGGCTGAGTGATGGGCGAAATGAAGAATAATATTTGTAGAATTAGTGGGAATTCAATATACATCTAGCAGCAGGCGTGAAAAACTGATGATGAAAACAGACATTATTTCCTACTTGCGTATATAGAATCCGAGATATTGTTTTTTTCGTCGTAAATCTTTCTAACCGATTTTTTTTCCTTGCGATTTTTGTTTTATATTTTTTTGCTTCTAACAAACCTTACAATTTTTTTTTGTTTTAGTATAAGCTTTGATTTAAATGCACTAAAAGTTAAAAAAGAAAAAAAACAATACATCTTACAAATATTTGCATAATTTACCATTTATAAAATTATAAGTCCTAATTTATAGAATATTTATTTATTGATTTATTTCCGCTTATCAGCGAATGAAAGGTATATTTAGTTGAGTATATTGTAATCAGCTAATGTAAAGGTATATATAGTTGAGTATATTGTAATCAGCTAATGAAAAGGTATATATAGTTGAGTAGTAATCAGGTAATGTAAAGGTATATTTAGTTGAGTATATTGTAATCAGCTAATGAAAAGGTATATATAGTTGAGTATATTGTAATCAGCTAATGCAAAGGTATATATAGTTGAGTATATTGTAATCAGCTAATGAAAAGGTATATATAGTTGAGTATATTGTAATCAGCTAATGTAAAGGTATATTTAGTTGAGTATATTGTAATCACCCACGCTTTAAATTTATTCAATACTTTTTCTCTTACGCTCCTCAAAAATTATACAACTTTTATGATGCTCTTTTTTTCATCCACACTGTAGTCAAGAGTACGGTGGCCATGGATACACCACGGGAGACATAGATACGTGGCCAATACAAAGGCCACGCTTCATCAACTAATTTTAAAAAACGCAATTTAAGCTGGGTGTTTAGACTTGGGAACTTTGCCTCAGAACCTCACTCTAAACCGGAAACAAACTAAACTAGTGACCTCAAGGTTGACATATTCGCATCCTACAATACCTATATTGGTGATTATGTCATCATCAACTAATGCCAAGTACACACACACACACACACACAAAATTGGTACTTTCACCACTACCTGGAAAAATTCATTTACTCTCAGCGAGGATCGAACCTGGGACCTTCAGGTCGACAGGACTGTTTATTCCGAGCCTCGGCCTGCCACTAGCTTCAGGGTGAAGCGCAACAATAGACTTTTACTTTAGGACGGTTGCATTCAATTTATATTAGTTTATGTCAACACAGTCATTCGTAATGCGGTCCTTATGTTAAGACTTAAGACTAACTTAATTTTGGACCGAACTGTTTCAAACCTTTCTTGTTCACTGCATTTAAAAAAATAAAAATAATGTAACTTATTTATATAAATAATAGCGATTTGGGGTTCTGCGTTAAATCGAAAGTAAAGAATTAATACAGTCATGAAAAAATCGGATCTGCCCGAAACCAAAAGTAACCTAATCTACCGATCAAGCCTAACTCTAAGCAAAGGTTTTGCAGGGTACAGCTAGTACTCTAATAGTGGCTTAAAAAAAATATGTATTCAAAGATGCAATTTTTTAAGGTATAAATTTAACCAAGAAAAATACTAAATTTACCCGCAATTATTAAAATGAGTGTGGTTCACTTTGGGTCAAGGAGGTATGAATCTAAATACTTGGTCCCAGGTAACGGTGTTGTCCTCCTTGTTATCCGGGATAGTTGCAGGTCAGAGCCTACAATACAACTTTATCTGGCAACAAGTGACTTTGACCTATATTCGTAATTTATCCCGTACCTAACCCTAACCCAGTTTTTTTAATACGTGTTTCGTGTTCACACTAATTCTTCCTTTATTTTATCTTACCTTTGTATTTAGAAGTATTCGGCATTGGGATTTATAGAATTATGTCTTTGTGTTTAGCACCATGCAATTTAAAAAAAAAAAAGACTTCATCGATGTATTGGTGTGAGTGAAGCATCGAAAGCGGTCCATTATCAAAGTGAGTCCAGTGTAAACTTTAGTGCTCACCCAGATGGTAGTGGACCTGTCCTGGCAAATACACTTAAACCAATTTAATGTCTAGAATAGCCAGATAAGTAAATAAAACACACACACACAAACAAATAAATACACTTTAAAAAATATTTCTTTGTTTTCTAGCTCAACGGTTCTGAAAATTTTGTAGCGACAGTACCCCAAAGGGTGCAAAAGTATGTCCGCATGCACCCTTTACAAGTAAGTTCGAGAATAAATTTACTCATGGCTTTCTTTACACTAAAGTCATAAGTCCCTTGGTACCCCTGCATAACCTTTTCCAAACCCCCTTGGTGAACGCATACAACCGGTTGAGAACCGTGCCTCTAGTTAGTCTGATATCACTGTGCGATAAGATACTGGTACATTTTCTTTAACGCCCTTTGACATCAACAGACGACATTTTTTTTTTCAAAAGCTCCGCCATCGCCGGCTATTACAAAAGTAGGTCATTGGCTATTTTAAGAATTTGAGTTTTTTTTTTCTTTCTATCATTGTCACATGGTTGCTAATGAGCTGCTTAGGTAACATATGTCGAGTTCACTGGTTATCATTGATTCGATGGATCTCACGCTGTGGTTAAACTTGATAGTGTAGTTTATACATTTTAAAATAGATAAAGTGAATCGAGAGCTAGTGTTGAACATGCCTGAGATAAATATTATTTAGGCGAGTCCATTACTCGTAAACAAATATTTAAAGAGCCATACTATCTGGTGATGGGACGATGCCAGTATTTTGAGCGATTCGAATACAATTCAGGATACTTCTTGTCGTATCTCCTCAGAAGGCGTAACTACTACTTCAATTATAGTGAAATTATTATCCTCTAGTGTCCTCATTACTTAAAATATAATTAGATTAACATCACTAGTCTAACAGAAATGTCCAGTAATAAAAATGACAATATTCACCATTTCATTAATAATTTCTTTATTAACACAAAATGTCGAGGATGACGATGGTGGTTTCTTTTACCCTCCCCCCACCCCCCCCCCCCATTCACTTTACAAATAAGACATAGTTTTACAGAAAAACATCTACCTCCAATAACAGCCAGTGTCTCTTCACTTTATTTTGCTTCCGTTTTTTATAACCCATTCATTTGGTGCGTTACCGTACTACAGGGAATTCCCTCTAACATATCTCTTTTCATGTTGACTAGAAACTCACAACATGCACTGACTACAGTAAATAGAACAGAGTTATGACACTTCTCCAAAAAATTTCGATTAGATTCACGATTTCGAATTTAAGAACATACTTTAACGAATATCTAAAAAAAAGTAAGTCAGAATGAAATATGAATGATTCAGACAACCCGAAAGGTTCCGATATTTCTGATTTCCAGTTTCGCTTCTGATTATTATTTTTTTTTTTTGTTTATATTCTGAACGCATCAGGTAAACAATGGACGTACCTAGTGAATAGATTAAGATCACTTGTCAGTTACTGTTTGTCATTTGGGATGTGTGTGTGTGTGTGTGTGTGTGTGTGTGTGTGATGACCTAGTAAGGATGAGTTGAGATTTCTTTAACCCTATAAACCACTAATGGAACGGTATTTTTATGGTGCCCATCTTTTATCCCCCACCATAGCCGATGGTGCAATGGCCATGCAGGCACCACATGGGGATATAGCGGAAACTTTCACCTTGACCTGAAAGATCTATTGGTCCTCATCTGAGAACGAACCAGGGACCCACAGATCAACTGTCTGGAATATAACGTCTTTTTATTTATAGCTGTAATATTTTGGTCTTTGTTTCAGTACAGATAGAAAACTTCGTGTAGGCAGATGTGGACTAAGAATTGGAGGGGGGCCCGCAACGCGGAAACACTGGGCCCCTTTATAAAGTTAGAAATGTAGGTTGCCGTTATATTCATTTCTACGTGCAGGCACACTTTGAATGTATGGGTAAAAACCAGATCGCGTCGCAGGTGAACAATGTTAATTAACGATAATCCATGTATTAAACATATATTAACAGTATATGTAACAGCTTGTTCTAGGTTCATGAAAACTGCATTCCGGTATTTTGTTCATTAAAAACATTTGCATGGGCAGGCAACATCAGTTAATCTGACGTGACTTGGCCATTACAACAACTGATTCACTTAACCGCCAATAACCGTAATTAAATACCTCCAAGCCACATTTAGCCACTGTTATCTTATGTTTTAATATATGTGTAACTCGTTCTTTTAATAAATATAAAAAAATATAAGAGAGTAATTAAATAATTGTGTCTATGTTATCTAATGGACCTATTTTGGTATAAAACTTCGAGTTACCTGAAAGATTTCTTGCGTAAATTAAAAAAAAGGCATGAAAGTAATGCTTCGACATCAATCTGGTGTAACAGTAAACAGTTTCTACGACGTAGTATCTTGCCCCCCCCCCTTCCCCCTAATCACCCGCCTTTGCCTTAAAGGACAGATTCTGAGGACGAGTGAACTAATTAATGTACATTAGTTTGCACCTCGCGGCCACACAGTGTTAGGAGCGTGCTGTAAGAATTGTTCGCTGCAGCCCGACACAAGTCTAACGGCCTTCATCATGTATAGCAGGGCACTGTCCTTTCCGTTAGCCGGGGCTAATGTACTTTCTGGACTTGCAGACGTGACTTTCCAATCAGATAAAGCTTATCTGTCATATCTTTCAGGTTTCTCTGTTAGAGTAGAGTGCTCTGTTAACTGTTTGATAAAATCTCGATACTTAAACCCAGGTTTGGGTGTCGATGTATTCATTAGGTGTTTGTGTTTTGTTTTGTAAATGCCCATCAATTACGGGGTCACAATGGCTATCTATGTAGGAGCTACAGGGGATAACAGTGATTGTATTGCCACGAAATGAGTTCGCAGCAGCTAAAGTGGGATAGCTTCTTTTGGGATTTGAGCTCATGGCTCACACCAAGTCGGACAAACTGAGTGACACAAATGAGACCACAGCTCACACCACGTCAGATACACTGAGTGACGCACCTAAGACAATGGCTCAACCACGTCAGGTGAACTGAATGACGCAGCTAAGACAATAGCTCACACCACGTCAGATAAACTGAATGATGCAGCTAAGACAATAGCTCACACCACGTCAGATAAACTGAATGACGCCGTTGAGACCATGCGTAGAAGTTGTTTGCCGCACCGGTGCAATACATAATTATGCGTTCATTCTCTTAGGGTCCGTTCACCAGCGACACCGATAACGTGCGCACTGTGTATTCGTCGGGCCCTCACAATGGCGGCCTTCTGGAAAGGGGATTAGCTAGTGTGGCGACTAGGGTAGCCCGCGGGCCAAATCTGGCCTTCCAGACTGTTAAATCCGGCCTGCTGCCGGCTGCTCGTTTCAGAGTTAAGCCCAACACTAGCACAACACCAGCACAACACCAGCACATCACTAGCACAACACCAGCACGACACTACAACGCCAGCATAACATTAGCCTCTTATGTTATGACGTTTGCATTTAATTTATAGTAGTGTAAGTCAACAAACCATCCATCTACACTTTGTCAGACCCGCCTGTCAAATTTACGAACCCATTTAGACACGCGACCCCTGGACACATTTCCGACCCCCCCTGGACACTCGTTTGCCGACCCCCTGGACAGGTTTCCCCACACAAGAAGAGAGGGCGTGGAGAGGGGAGATATGATATTATTTGTTTTCCCTCTCCCGTCCGCTCAGCCCCTCATCCAAGTATAGAATGTTAATCAATTAGCGATTGGCCGATTTATAAGGAATCATATTTGGTAATAAGGAAACGTGGACAATTTTTGATTGAATTTGTGAACTAGTAGCTAATTACCAATTTTGCGTCCGATTCACTTGCCTGCCCCACCTCCCCCCGTCCCCCATCCTCATTCTAGCCATTTTATGATAATTCTATAAAGTGTCTAATTTCTTTATGAGCATTCTATAAAGTCTGTAATTTCTTTATGAGCATTCTATAAAGTCTGTAATTTCTTTATGAGCATTCTATAAAGTCTGTAATTTCTTTATGAGCATTCTATAAAGTCTGTAATTTCTTTATGGGCATTCTATAAAGTCTGTAATTTCTTTATAGGCATTCTATAAAGTCTGTAATTTCTTTATGAGCATTCTATAAAGTCTGTAATTTCTTTATGGGCATTCTATAAAGTCTGTAATTTCTTTATGAGCATTCTATAAAGTCTGTAATTTCTAAATATCGTAATCCAAACTCAAACCGCAATACGTTGTTTAGAGAAAAATGGCTTGTTTTGTATTGCCACGGACGTCACATCGCTATTTCGATGGTCCCAGCTGGGATTAATGTCTAATATGGAATTAAGCATGGCTTAATAAGGGATTAACCACGTCTGTCGCCAGCTAATCTTTTGCGTGTGATAAACGCCACACAGCTTATGTCCCCCCCCCCCCTTTCATCATATGCTCTCCACCAATTGCAAAGTTATGTTATAGCAGATTACAGTACCGGATAGTCTCGAAGATTAGGGTGTCTTAGTATGTGTTTGTGTTATCCCCCTTGCCCCTCCCCAACTTACTTATCAAGAAATGAAGTCCCATGAAGTGTACACAAGCACTGGCTTTGATTAAACTCAGAATTGTGTACTGTATAAGTCAAAAGCTAATAACAACACTTTCTTAAAAAAGAAAAGAAACCAAATCTATAATACAGCAATTTCCGAAAAAGGGTGTACAGTACACTGTACAGGCTTTCATTGGTATACTTATGAAGTGGCAAGTAAGGGAGGCGACCTATTGAAAGCTATTTACATCACTTTGTATAAATAAGGATTAATTTTTCATGCCGTTATTGGTTAATGCCCTTGTGCAAGAGGGCTTTCGCTTAGACGGTTAATAGCGGACGACGCTAAGATATTCCGGTTGGTCAATGGTGACATTTTATGGTCGAATGGCCAATGGTCGTAACGGTTATGATTATTGGGGGAGGGGGGGGTTGTGGGTTAACGGTTTCTGAAGTCGTTTTTTTTTTCGGACAATGACCTAGATTCGCAATGGTCAGCCTTGATATTAATATTACATTTATTGGTATGTAAATGTGTTTTGTAGCTTCACGTTTGTGTCTGTGGGGGGTGCGTGGAAGTAGTATAAGTGGAGTCGATGATCAGGAACTCTGCCTGATTTCTGTACATTACTATCTTAGAGAATTAGGTCATTTGATTGAGGGACTGATATTCCTATATTTGTGAGATTATATTTTATGTGCGTGAAGTCCTTGTAAGGATGAGATGAAATTTCTCAGATCCTATATACCACTAATAGGGACTGGTTTTATTTGTGTGCCCTTTCTTTCATCACCATCACAGCCGATAGTGCAATCGCCATGGAGGCAACACGGGAGATATTACGGGGGGACTGTCATGATGACCTGAAATATTCATTTGGTCTTCACTGGCAACAGAGCCCGGCCTCCTCGGATGGACAGTAGAACGCTTGACCTCATGACCACATATTTCTGTGTTTACTTCTAAATAACCCTCAGGACGGGTGGGGGGGGGGGGCTAATTCCTTGACCGCTCCTGTATTGTAAAACATTTTCATGAAGAGTGCCAGCTGTACTAAAGCGATTATACATTAATAGTGTTTTGTCTTGCGCTTCATTGTTACACCGAGACTGCTTGTTTCATTTTATTAAGTAAGCATGACTCTTAACACGCGCATGGGCGAACGAAGGCCAAGTACATCCCGACAGACTGTTTCATCAGGCCCGCATTCCGCTTTTCTCGGCACCCTCTCATCAATAATCTTTCCATTCAATTAATATCAGCTCATAAAAAATAGCATTTACGTCTGCTCTTGGTCCGGCCTTTCGGCCATATTTAGAACCGATTGCAACCCGCGATTCAGTTCTCTGCCCCCCACCCCCAGCCTGCAACAACAATACACAACATGTGGTGTAGCAAAGCAAAGCATCAAAAGGGTTTGATGAAATTATGTAAGCTTTACATTATTAGCTTTTGATGTATTATGTAAGCGTACGTTGTTATGTTAGTCAGATGGCCTAGACTCTTATCTTGTGACGCTCACGCCCACATCGCGAATCTAATCGAACAACCTAACTTTAAGAACCACTGAAAATGATTGTTTTTTTTTTTACTTGATGAAAAATAAGAATATCAATAATATATATAAAAGCGATTTGGGGTTTGCGTGAAATCGAAAGTAAAGAATTAATACAACAGTATTCCAGTTTAAAATACAATCATGAAAAAAATCGGATCTGCCCGAAACCAAAAAATAGCCTAGCCTACCGATCAAGCCTAAGGGGATATAACTCTATGCAAAGGTTTTGCAGGGTACAGCTAGTGATAGAATTATGCTCAAAGAACAACCAGCTGTTTCTCAGGTTTAAATTTAAACCTAGTTGTCAATATATTAATTTACTGGGAGACGCGCTTGTTGACATACAAAACACATTTAAAACAATAATACATTTTGGAGTCGTATGCACTGTAACATATAAGTAAATATCATTTGTTTGTGTGTGTGTGGTTGGGGTATCTGAGTGTACAGTCGTACGCAGTGTTGCGTTCATTAATCACGTCTGTAACATGCTTATGCAAAGTGAATTGTGTGCATCGGCAGGGTTACTCGACATGTGATATCTGTGTCCACACAATGTTGATGAAGGCAGGGTCGTATCTACTCCACTCTTTTTTCTGACAATTTATCACTCAGTATAACGAAGATGACAAGGGTGATAGAGTCATTGGTCTGTCACAAAAAATCGGTGCACAAAATCTGTGCAAATCGATCAGTGCACATAGATCAGTGCACATAATTCACTGCACATAAATCAGTGCTTTTAAGTCAGTGCACATAAATCAGTGCTTTTAAGTCAGTTCACATAAATCAGTGCACATAAGTGAGTGCAGATAAATCAGTGCACTTAAATCAGTGCACTTAAATCAGTGCACATAAATTAGTGCACATAAGTCACAGCACATAAATCAGTGCACATAGGTCAGTACACACAAATCAGTGCACAAAAGTCAGTGCACATAAATCAGTGCACAAAAGTCAGTGCACGAAAATCAATGCTTTTAAGTCAGTTCACATAAATCAGTGCACATAAGTGAGTGCAGATAAATCAGTGCACATAAATCAGGGCTAAAAAAAAATCAGTACAACAAAGTGTGTCCGAGTTATTGTTTATTTTTATAAATTCCTTATCAATAGGGGCTTGAATTTATTTTACGCTCCACCAATAGAGCAGTCTTGTCATCTACGCCACAACCAGTGACGTAACGAGGTGTGGGGGGTGGGGAGTGGGGTGTGGGGAAGATCGGTTGAATGCTGCACTTATTTTGAGACAGTGTCAAGGTGGTCACCAAAATGGCGTTCTTCTCATTAGGTCAAGGGCTGCTTGCAAATAGAAGCGGTACCTTAATTTGGGCTTAGCGGTACCCTTGTGAATGAAGTCAGTGAGACCGGGCGCGCACTTAAAAAATCGGATCTAATGTCGTCTGAGAACATTTTCGCAAAGAAACGGGGGTGTGGCAGTTTAAGAGTTCGTCGTCTCACGCGCATAGCTAGTAACTCCATTGGTTACTCCGTTGGTTACTCCGTTTGTTACTGCGTTGATTACTACAAGTGGTTACACTGCTAGTTAAGACGAATATATCTAACTGCACTGATCCCCCCCCCCCGCTGACGGTCACTGTCCGCACACGCGAAACAAAAATCCTGGCCTGAGTTCACAGCTGACCACAGTACTCACAGTGCAAGACTGTCTCAGCACACAAACCGCCACCGAACGAATGAATTGTTATGATAAAACTGTTGAATTATTTACACCTCGTCCGTGCGCTTTACATTTCTTATATATACGCCGTTTACATCGTCATGTACGCAATATCATTACATATTTCCGATCACCTGGGATTGTGTGATGACGTCACGTGATGCAGCCAATCCACGTGATACATACCGATAAAAATATGTGTGAGCTGAAGACTTTACTTTCTCCATGGATTCGAATGTTTTTTGTTGCTCATAGCCCTGTTGAATGTAGAGAATGAAGTCATCATTGTAAAAAATCAATATAATAACCCATGTAATATTCACACTTACCTATATCAATTAAACTCCGACAGTAGCGTAGGCAGTGGTACTGCTGGGTTGTGCGACGGCACATGATGCCGAAGTAGTAAGGGGCACTTTATACGTTTTGCAGGAGAGCGCCCCAAAAAAAAAATGTAACTCTCACATGGCTCCTCAACAGCTAGCTACGTCTCTGTGCGCTGGCATATGTACGAAAAACAGTTAGGGGGAAAAAAAAAGAAGTTACATTATATTATAGTCACTACTCGTTAATATAAGTTACACCCTTGAGTTTGTATTAAATAAAAAGTGACCAGAATTTTAACACAAATCATAAACAAAAGGAACAATCATAAGATAAAAAAAAATTTTGAAGAAAAATTATAAAAACATTCTATAAATTACCCTTAATGTAATATGTTTTTTTTATAAACTGTTCGTAAGATGTTATGTTGGTCAGAATTGTTACTGTCACAGATACTATGTTATTGACCGGTGGGTCTTTCTTGTGTTTAGTTGCGGCTATCATCATACTATTAGTATTTTATCATTGTCACACTTGTTAAACGGAATGTGGTGTTTGTTGTTCTTTGTCGCACTACATATCCGGTTGTTTTTGTCCTCAATCTGTACCACCCGTGTTACGCCTCTGCAAATATATATATACATGGGCGTCGCTAGGAATTTTTCCAGGGGGGGGGGCAAATAACAACTTTATGACATTTTTTTCAAAATGTAGGGGGGAGCAAATGCCCCCCCTTGCCCCCCCCCCATGAATACGCCCATGTATATATGTATATACTTTGTAATTTTAAATTTATTTTATAATTTCAAATACACTAGATATTTCTAATTTATTTTATAATTTTAAATAAAAAATGTTTTAATTAAACAAACAACAATACTTTTTAGTATATTTTAAGAACGTGATACATATAAAGGGCAGACTATTCAGATCGAATAATTGAAAACATTGTTGTGGGTCAGTAATACATCGGGATTCTAAAATTCCCACAGGTTTAAAATGCACAAAACCAGTGGTTCTCCAACTTTTAGCTTTTTGCATATATAAAGAGAAAGAGTTGTAGCTGTAGTACAATGTACACGTATACATTCTTCATCGTTTAATTGTACATTTTAACTTTTTGTCTCGGACCACCTTAAAACTCTGTCGCGACCCCACCGATGGGGTCGCGACAGGCGATAGGGTCGAGACACACGCTTTAAGAGCCACAGCACTAGGCTTAGATCGCAGAGTCGATCTGATGGATAGGCTAAAAGGTTGATGCCTAGGTTCTGGAATTGCTAAGGCAGACCTGTCAGGAACTTTTATTGCCTTAACACAACCAATCAAAATAAAATATCGGTTATTTATTAATGCCCCGATTTCTGAGCAACATCGAAGGTAGAGTTATAAGTTACAACCCCCCCCCCCGGCCTTCTATTATATGGTTGATTTTTTTATGATTCTGACCTCACATATGGTGTAGTTGTTTTTATGACATTGACCGCTATATGGTTTAGTTTTCATCATATTGACTACACATATGGTTTAGTTTATTAAGACACTGACCACTCATATGGTACAGTTTATTTTGATACTGACAACACACACGTGGTATAGTTTATATGATACTGGCTGCACATACGGTTTAGTTTATATGATATTGACCGAATATATGGTATAGTTTTCATCATACGCACTGCACAAATAGGTCAGTTTTTATCACAATTATCACTGATTTGTTATAGTTTTTATGATATTGACCACACATACATTCTAGGTTTAAGATAATGACTACACATACAGTATGGTTTTTTTTATATACTAACCACAAACAGCTTTAATTCAGGGTAAATTAGCTTTGATATGTAATTTACTGTTCGTATTATGAATGTGTCATAACGTTCATGCGAGTGCAAGCTGGTACACTATTCCTTCTGAAGTAAGTTACGTTATTTAACATGTTGCATGGAAAGAAAGCATTTATGGATGACTTCGAAATGTGTAATGAGATACACATAAGATGATAAGTTAAAACAAAAAAAAAAAACGACATATGATGTTTTGCTGACAAGCATGGTTTATTGAAACACAAGAAAGATCTAATAATGAAAGTTCTGTTCTGAATTAGAACCAATATGAGAAAAAAAGACATTTTTTTTAAAACTTCGTAACATTTGAAAATTATTTTAATGAGGTTGAGCCTACGCATAAAACCCCGGACTGTAAATGTTAAACCTTTTCTAGGCTATAATCTAACTAGCCTAAACAGTTTGTAAATATTGTTAGTAACCCCACTTGTGATTGGTTAGCCGGGATGCACGAATCATTACGCTTATACCAAAGTGGTGATCAAAGTTTAAAAAAAAACCCCAGGAAACCAGACATAAAAACCCAGCTTAACGTTTTAAAATCTGTTTCACATTTTAATCTCTGTGTGAGGTATTGGGGGGGGGGGGTATTTGATTTTTACTATCGTTTAATTCTCATCTAACAAACTCAAATAAATATGATATAATTTTTTTTTATATTTCCCAAACGCTGCTGTCTTCTTGCAGGCGAAAATAATTACCTTTTGCTGCGGCTTTTATCGGTTTTATTAGAGGCTTAGATTGTCTTAAAAGCAGCGCTTCTAAAAAATTATGTGATGGGGAACATTCACTGCCCTCCCAGGTCGTAAGAAACAGGTAAAAAAACATGAAAAAAAGCTTTTTTACGTAGTTTGATGGCTGATAATAAAAAGGTCACCGTAGATCTGACTAGAAATATCATATTGTGATTTAATTTGCGAACTAAAAAATAGTTCTTTGATTAAAATCGTTTTCTATAGCGGTTGGTCTGTTTCAGGCATTACTAAGATATTACAGCAAACAGAAGATATATATTATTTACGGATATAGTATTATAGTAGATGAAGCATAGAGAGAGAATATGTTGACGATTTTCTAAATGCGGTTTAAGAACATACTAAAACCGTACATGCGCGAGATAAGGATCATTTAGCTACTGATACACTAGTGTTGCTCTGTATAATTTTTTTTTAAAGACTTCATATATGACGTTACAAATGTTACGTTATTTGTTGTATCCTTTTCCTTATCCTATACATGTATATCTTTAGCATGGGTATACATATGCTATATAAAAAAAATGTTATAGATTCAAAGCGAAGAGTAAAAAGGGACAATGGCATAATTACTTTAAAGCACAACAGTAGCAGCCATAGGCGGTGACATCTAGGGTGACTGCCCAATTCCCTGCCCCTGAGAGGCCCCCGCGAGGAGTTTTTGTTTTGTTTTCCTGTAACTGTAAAAAAAAAAAAAAAGCAAAACACACACAACACTCGTCTGTGACCCCGCAAACAACACCCGCCCTAGCCCGTCTTGTGTGGGCGGATGAATGGTGTAGAGCGCTTGACTGTCGACATGAGAGTCCCGGGTTTAAATCTCGGTGAGAAAAAAAAAGGAGGAAATTTGTCCAAGTGAAACTTGATGTATAAAGTCCCACAAGTCCACCCCCAGTTTTAAATGGGTCAACCTGACTTTAAGTTGGGGAAGTAAAGGCGGCTGGGCGTTGTACTATCCACACAAACCCTTAATATGCAGATGTTATAGAAACAGATGAATTCTACACTTCATCTGGCCCCGATGGCCTATTACGCTCAGGGAAGTTGTTTTTTTTCATGCCCCTCGCAAAGGCCCGTAAATAACACTCACCCTGGGGCCCCTAGTACAGCTAACCCCGACTCGGAGTGAAGACTTAGTGTCAAGACGTGGGTATCATTAGGTATGGTATTTACTTATAAGTAAAAGAAGTATTTTATAAAGTAGTTCAAAGATACCTTAGAAAAATCACTTGAAAAAATAAGGAATTTTAGGTTTCATTTTATTTAGCTAATAGATACATTTTCAAACATCAATATTGATGCATTGTGTATATTCAGCTAATAGATACATTTTCAAATATCAATATTGGTACATTGTGTATATTCAGCTAATAGATACATTTTCAAACATCAATATTGATACATTGTGTATATTCAGCTAATAGATACATTTTCAAATATCAATATTGGTACATTGTGTATATTCAGCTAATAGATACATTTTCAAACATCAATATTGATACATGGTGTATATTCAGCTAATAGATACATTTTCAAACATCAATATTGATACACTGTGTATATTCAGCTAATAGATACATTTTCAAATATCAATATTGGTACATTGTGTATATTCAGCTAATAGATACATTTTCAAATATCAATATTAATACACTGTGTATATTCAGCTAATAGATACATTAACCAGTATATGGTTTAGTTTTCATCATAATTACTACACATATGGCTTAGTTTTTAAGACACTGACCACTCATATCGTACAGTTTCTTATGATACTGACCTCACATAGGTATAGTTTATATGATACTGACTACACATACGGTATAGTTTGTATGATACTGACCACACATACGGTATAGTTTTCATCATACTGACCACACATATAACTTAGTTTTTACCACAATTATCACTAATTTGTTATAGTTTTTATGATACTGACAATATTTATACACTGTGTATATTCAGCTAATAGATACATTTTCAAACATCAATATTGAAACACTGTGTACATTCAGCTAATAGATACATTTTCAAACATCAATATTGACACACTGTGTATATTCAGCCGTATTTCTTATTTTCCCGTGTTGCCCTTCTGAAATCGAATTCTATACAAATATGAAGAATCATTACTTCTTAAGATACAAAATATTAATACATTTGAAAAATCTGAAATGTATATTAAATAAACACATATAATAAAAAAAACAAAACAAGATTTAACTAAAAATTTAAATAAATAGATAAAATTATAAGACAATTTTTTTTTGGTTTTTTTTTTTTTTAAAAAAAAAGCCAAAGTTAAATAAATAAATGAAATAAAATAGAAATTAAGTTTGGCTCGCATTTGATATTTATTAGTGGCAGTCACGTGGGCGTTAGGGAAGTGCTGATGTAATTATAAATGAATTGAATCAAGGTAACATAATCAAACAGGTTTAATGTGAAACACGGGTCTTCAGGTGTGTGTGTATGGAGGGAGGGAGGGATGGGGAGGGATTATGAGTGAGACTGGTGAATCAGCAGAAATTTTGATGCAATTTACGTTAACGAAAAATAAAAAACGAGTGAAAGCCAAACAAGAAAAACTGCAGAGTTTAAGTATCACATGATGCATGCTTTCTGCTCATTAAGTATTCAGTTGACCCTTAGGCTATCTGACCTCTCAAATGTCCGGCCCTTGGAAAATATTTTTTTAATTGAAAAAAAAAATATTTTTTTTTTAATACAAAAGGAAAAACTTTAGCAGAAATAAAGTATTTATATAGCCATTTCCTAGTTAACAGGTTCGCTCTCCCTCCCCCCAGGCACGTAGCCTGCGAGTGGGGGTTCAGGCCCCCCCCCCTGCGTTTTGTCTGGCCCCCCTCTGTTTGTTTGCTCTACTTAGTAACATTTATTTCCTGCCCCCCTGCTATTGACCTGGCCCCTGCTGTATAATGCCTGGCCCCTGCTGTAGAATTTTCAAGCTACGGGCTGCCTCTCTCCCCCTCCCCCTTTACATAATGGAAAGCTTACAGTACTATTGGTTTAAAAACAACCTATTCCGATTCGTCTTACTGCTGTACATATCAACTTTTTTGTAGGTCGTTAAATAGCGAATTAGCGAAACAGTTGCCCAGTTGACAACACTGGACAAATCTATCAGCACTGGCTTATTATCAGTGACACATGAAGGGTACTTCGGGTAATGGGGCAGCACAGGGCGCCGAACTAGGAAGAGGGCAGAGTGGCGTTGCGAGCTTAACTCGCGCCCGGGGCATAATACCTTTTTAGCGCCCCTTCCCCATTCGAAAACCATATCAGAGTATATGTAAAATATACCATTTGGCGCCCCTTTGTTAGTAGCGCCCGGGGACACCCTTGCCCTCCCCCCACTACGCCACTGGAAGAAGGCGTCGAATAAGAAAGTGCTGTTTAATGTTTACACACTTTTTTTTTTTAGATCGGGTAGGGGAGGGAAGAGTGGGGTGAAATGTAAGTCGCACAGGGCTCCACAATAGCTGACTACCGCTCTGATTGTTGTATGACCAATTTGCTTTTTTGTTTGTTTTCTTATTTGTTTGTTTGTTATTTGCGATTGCAGTATACTTGGTACTTTATAAAGTTGAGCGTCAGAGAGCATGAATTGAATTTATAGATCTGCTGCACGTTTATTATTGTTTTATTTTATTCTACTCGTTCCCTGCAGACATTAACTGGTATTATCAAATTAGGTAGCCAGTAGCCAGCATGGATAAGATTGACTAATCTGATCTCAAGACTTCTGGGTAGAAAGTTTTTTTACGGCGGTAACTAAAACAAAAAATGTGTACTATTTGCAGTAATGTGATTCACGTGATCTGACACCTGTCTATGTTTGTTTTTTTTTTAATGTATTTAATTTTTTTTTTAGTACTCAGCTGAGAATCATTTACCATTGTTTCTGAGCGACACTTCGCGTCCCTGAGGGAGTCAAAGTGACCTAACGTGACAGATAAACACCAAGTTTAATACCATGGGTCAGCCGAACATTAATCTTAGTATTATGTAAGTCTAGACTACGTCAAGACAACGTTGGTCGTAGGAAGAAGAAGAAAAAATACGACGCTATATTTCTGAAGAGAAGTCGAGTGACTTCTAATATATTTACTTGCGTCGGGGTAATATTTATCATAAAAAATCAAAACTGAATTGACCCAATGAATCAGTCGAGAAGATAAATAGAATAAGTCACCCATTTTCAGCATATCACATATATTCAGCATATCACATATATATATATTGTTTCTATTGCGTTTTAAATTTACTAGGAGAATAGTTTTAATAAGTTTTGACAAGATAGATAATTCTGTATTTAAATTCAGACAAAATAGATAATTCTGTATTTAAATTCAGACAAGATAGATAATTCTGTATTTAAATTCAGATAATATAGATAATTCTGTATTTAAATTCAGATAACATAGATAATTCTGTATTTAAATTCAGATAATATAGATAATTCTGTATTTAAATTCAGATAATATAGATAATTCTGTATTTAAATTCAGATAATATAGATAATTCTGTATTTAAAGTCAGGCAATGTAGATAATTCTGTATTTAAATTCAGACAATATTATTATAGATAATTCTGTATTTAAATTCAGACAAAATAGATAATTCTGTATTTAAATTCAAATAATATAGATAATTCTGTATTTAAAGTCAGACAATATAGATAATTCTGTATTTAAATTCAGACAATATAGATAATTCTGTATTTTAATTCAAGTAGTAATTTTTAGAGCATTTTCGAAAAAAAATGCTCTATTGTCCCCGTTTTGTCTGTCAGTCTGTCTGTCTGTCTGTCTGTCCGTCATCACCCTAGATCTCAACAACCATAAGTCGTAGACCCATGATGTATATAACATTTTGTAGGTCTTGGCCTGCCAATTAATGACTTTTTTCCATTTTGCGATCTGACCTCTGAGGGCCGTAAAAGGGGCCTTATAAAGTACCGTTTTTGCAATATAAGCTATATTAATAATGGAGCGCCCTATATCTCAGCAACCATAAGTCCTAGACCCATGATGTATATATCATTTTGTAGGTCTTGGCCTGCCATGTGTAAATCAAAAGTTTTTTTTTGCGATAGGACCTCTGAGGGCCGGGCTTCAGGGCTCCTAAGGGGCTTATATATTATATATATGGCCCCATTCTACACCTTGTACGTTCAATAACCCATTCATTTGGTGCGAAATACTGCAGCACGTAGTTTCACCAAGATTTATTAAGAAACTCATCAAATGAAATAGTAAGCTTGTGTTCTGAGTTTAATTGAAAGTATCAGAGCTATGCAACAATTGACGGAGTTTTCGGACAATTAAATGACTACAATTTCGAATGTTTTCAATTATGAGTCCTATTTCAGTCACCGCAAACCACTTGTAGTTAGATTTAAGAGAAAATAATTTTTTTTCAAATATAAAGAAACGTCTTTATAATATTTTTTTTAAAGATATATGCATTACACAATTGAATTTATAAACATTTCCAAAATTTACAAATATTTACTGAAAGCTAACAAACGTACTGATACATAACAAGAAAATATGCTAACACGTCCTGTGTCCAGAATGGAACAGGCTTAATTGCTTGTTTTATTTCTTTTTACACTATTCCTTTGAATTTTTTTTTTAACAAAAATAAATTTTAAGCTAGAAGATACAGGCCTAAAGAATATTGTTACGTTCAAGATATTTACTGAAGACAATATTTATATTGTGGTTATGTTGGTTATTGCTGATATTTAAGATGCCCATAAAGCAGGACCATATCAAGCTATTGTGTCTCCCTGTGCGAATTAAGTTTTGGCGCCCCCCCCCTCTCCCCAAACTGTCATCCCCGGCTCTGCTTTAGCTAATTTCATCTCCGCCGGGGATGGAACCATAGACATTTTTTCCCCGGCTTTGCAGAAATTTTTTTGTTCATCCACGGCACTGGTTTTTTCTTAAATCGAGCACTGTCCCCAACCGATATGAAAAATACGAAAACGTTTACAATTAAACATTTTTTAAACTACACATTATATCTTTGTTTGGGATGTAAGATTTATTCCTACAAATTCCTTCATCTTTTTGCCTGTTTCTGATTTTAGTATCTCTCTTCCCTAAGAATGTCTCAAACATCTACATCTTCACACATCTATCTCTTCAAACATCTACATCTTCACACATCTACATCTTCAAACATCTACATCTTCACACATCTACATCTTCACACATCTACATCTTCACACATCTATCTCTTCAAACATCTACATCTTCACACATCTACATCTTCACACATCTACATCTTCACACATCTACATCTTCACACATCTATCTCTTCAAACATCTACATCTTCACACATCTACATCTTCACACATCTACATCTTAACACATCTATCTCTTCAAACATCTACATCTTCACACATCTACATCTTCACACATCTACATCTTCAAACATCTACATCTTCACACATCTATCTCTTCAAAACATCTATCTCTTCAAACTTTAACCTCTTCACACATCTATCTCTTCACACATCTACATCTTCAAACATCTACATCTTCACACACCTATCTCTTCAAAACATCTATCTCTTCAAAACATCTATCTCTTCAAAACATCTATCTCTTCAAAACATGTATCTCTTCAAACATCTATCTCTTCAAAACATCTATCTCTTCAAACATCTACATCTTCAAACATCTACATCTTCAAACATCTACATCTTCACACATCTATCTCTTCAAACATCTACATCTTCACACATCTACATCTTCACACATCTACATCTTCACACATCTATCTCTTCAAACATCTACATCTTCACACATCTATCTCTTCACACATCTACATCTTCAAACATCTACATCTTCAAACATCTACATCTTCAAACATCTACATCTTCACACATCTATCTCTTCAAAACATCTATCTCTTCAAAACATCTATCTCTTCAAAACATCTATCTCTTCAAACATCTACCTCTTCAAAACATCTATCTCTTCAAACATCTACCTCTTCAAAACATCTATCTCTTCAAACATCTACCTCTTCACACATCTACATCTTCACACATCTATCTCTTCAAACATCTACCTCTTCACACATCTACATCTTCACACATCTACATCTTCACACATCTACATCTGCACACATCTATCTCTTCACACATCTATCTCTTTAAAACATCTATCTCTTCAAAACATCTACATCTTCAAACATCTACATCTTCAAAACATCTATCTCTTCAAAACATCTACATCTTCACACATCTACATCTTCACACATCTACATCTTCAAACATCTACATCTTCACACATCTATCTCTTCAAACATCTACATCTTCACACATCTACATCTTCACACATCTATCTCTTCAAACATCTACATCTTCACACATCTATCTCTTCACACATCTACATCTTCAAACATCTACATCTTCAAACATCTACATCTTCAAACATCTACATCTTCACACATCTATCTCTTCAAAACATCTACATCTTCAAACATCTACATCTTCAAACATCTACATCTTCACACATCTACATCTTCAAACATCTACATCTTCACACATCTATCTCTTCACACATCTACATCTTCAAACATCTACATCTTCAAACATCTACATCTTCACACATCTATCTCTTCACACATCTACATCTTCACACATCTACATCTTCACACATCTATCTCTTCAAACATCTACATCTTCACACATCTATCTCTTCACACATCTACATCTTCAAACATCTACATCTTCAAACATCTACATCTTCAAACATCTACATCTTCACACATCTATCTCTTCAAAACATCTACATCTTCAAACATCTACATCTTCAAACATCTACATCTTCAAACATCTACATCTTCACACATCTACATCTTCAAACATCTACATCTTCACACATCTATCTCTTCACACATCTACATCTTCAAACATCTACATCTTCAAACATCTACATCTTAACACATCTATCTCTTCACACATCTACATCTTCAAACATCTACATCTTCAAACATCTACATCTTCAAACATCTACATCTTCAAACATCTACATCTTCACACATCTATCTCTTCACACATCTACATCTTCAAACATCTACATCTTCAAACATCTACATCTTCAAACATCTACATCTTCAAACATCTACATCTTCACACATCTATCTCTTCAAAACATCTATCTCTTCAAAACATCTATCTCTTCAAAACATCTATCTCTTCAAACATCTACCTCTTCAAAACATCTATCTCTTCAAACATCTACCTCTTCAAAACATCTATCTCTTCAAACATCTACCTCTTCACACATCTACATCTTCACACATCTATCTCTTCAAACATCTACCTCTTCACACATCTACATCTTCACACATCTACATCTTCACACATCTACATCTTCACACATCTATCTCTTCACACATCTATCTCTTTAAAACATCTATCTCTTCAAAACATCTACATCTTCACACATCTATCTCTTCAAACATCTACATCTTCAAACATCTACATCTTCAAAACATCTATCTCTTCAAAATATCTACATCTTCAAACATCTACATCTTCAAAACATCTATCTCTTCAAAACATATACATCTTCAAACGTCTACCTCTTCACACATCTATCTCTTCAAACATCTACCTCTTCAAAACATCTATCTCTTCAAACATCTATCTCTTCAAAACATCTATCTCTTCAAAACATCTATCTCTTCAAACATCTACCTCTTCAAAACATCTATCTCTTCAAACATCTAACTCTTCAAAACATCTATCTCTACAAAACATCTATCTCTTCAAACATCTACCTCTCCAAACATCTATCTCTCCAAACATCTATCTTTTAAACATTGTCAGTCGCCCATGCCATGATTTCAGTCCAGCGAACATTAATTCCTTTGATGCCGTTAGCACTGACTAAATTTGGTTTCCTCCTCCACAAACACGGGAGCATGTATTGAAGTGTATCTTATCAGATCTTCATAATCAACTTATAGGTTTCTGTACACAAGGGAGAGAAGACGTCCAACACGCAAGTTTTCATATCTGATCTAAGGGGATTCACCTACGTCTTCAACAATAGAAATAAACGCTTTATGAACACAAGTTATTCTTTTTCTAATTAAATGTTAAAAATGGCTAAAAATTAAACGCAATTCAAATTAGAATGATAAATGTGTGTGGTGAGCCATCTTTAACTTGATGCTCTTAGCACGAGCTTTTTTTCGAACAATAGAGAGAAAAGAGAATTCACCTCTTTGAGAATGTGTGGTCAGTAAAATGCCCAATCGTGTTTACTTTCTTTACTAATTGTTGGCGTACCCATTTCAAATGTGGATGGATCTAATTATAACGTGAGTTGACTCACTTAGAAAGAATAACAGATCTTTTAAGATGATTTAATGAATCACTCGTATAAATCACTCACAATCATCTGATTGACTGACAATAATCATTCACTGATACGTTAAGATGATTTACTGAATCATTCGTAATAAATCGCTTCCCATCATCTGACTTATGTTCTACCTTACGTCTTGTTTATTTTAATTATGACTTAGTACGTCAATCACTTATAATTATAAGTGACTTATTTTAGACAGGACACTTGGTCTGTGTTATCTGTGACAGGACACTTAGTCTGTGTTATCTGTGACAGGACACTTAGTCTGTGTTATCTGTGACAGGACACTTAGTCTGTGTTATCTGTGACAGGACACTTAGTCTGTGTTATCTGTGACAGGACACTTGGTCTGTGTTATCTGTAACATGAACTTAGTCTGTGTTATCTGTGACAGGACATTTAGTCTGTGTTATCTGTAACAGGACACTTTGTCTGTGTTATCTGTGACATGACACTTAGTCTGTGCTATCTGTGACACTTTACATGATTCCCCCCTCCCCGGGGTCTCTATTTAAAATTTCCTTTACAAATCATCTTTTACGAGACACACAAGATAATTTCTTAACAGACGACACTTCAAAAGGTCAGAAATTTCACTCCCGCCAAAAAAAAAAAAGCAACAACACGCGCCTTCGATTACAAAGGGGGGGGGGGAATTATTGTACGAGAGACCGGCGTGTAGAATTACCGACTTTAATGAGGCTGAGGAACACTCGAATGAGATTTATGACATAAGATGAGTGTTGGCCGGGGGGGGGGGAAGGGGGGAGAAGGGAGATAAACGAACCTCCTAGCCCCCCTGTACTTGAAAAAAAAACAGCAACGCGTCCAGTTACGAATAAACCTTAGGATGACTCTTTAGAGTTGAGCGAAGAGAAATGCATTTCCTGGTTTGTTTAATGTGAAACATTCCCTTCTGGAATACACGCACATCACCTGCGTTATAAATTTGTAAAGTGTTTATCTATGGAAAGCGTTCTGTTAAGCAGTGTAAATGGCCAGAGAAAGGGAGGGATGGAGGTGGTGATAGCATGAGAGAGAGAGAGAGAGAGAGAGAGAGAGAGAGAGAGGGAGAGAGAGAGAGAGAGGGAGAGAGAGAGAGAGAGAGAGGGAGATAGAGAGAGAGAGAGGGAGATAGAGAGAGAGAGAGGGAGATAGAGAGAGAGAGAGAGAGAGGGAGATAGAGAGAGAGATAGAGAGGGAGATATAGAGAGAGAGGGAGATATAGAGAGAGAGATATAGAGAGAGAGGGAGATATAGAGAGAGAGATCGTCAAAGCTATGACTCCTAGTCAGGGTTCTAGACCTGTCTTTTTATTTACACTAATATGTTTATCTCCCTTTTGGTCTATTGATCTATTGAGTGGTGTAAATACCTGTTGTTTTAATATTTATTAAATTAGTCAAGAAGTTTAAACAGAAAAATCTATTTACCTATTATCTATTTTTCTTTCTATCTATGTTTCTATCTATCTAATCTATTTATCCATATATCTATCTATCTATCTATCTATCTATCTACTGAAAAATATGATTGACGACCTACTTCAGATCACCTCTTAACCCACTTTAATAACCTCTACATTTTCTCCAACATGCACTTGTACATAAGCAACAAACACACACACACACCAACACATAAACGCACGCTCTCACACGCAACTACTGGTAAAAACAATGCGACAACAAAAGCAACACAGGTAGAAAGACAGACAGACAGACATGTCTGACAATTTTTCCAATGACGTCACCAAAGAAATTAATTATTCCAGAGCAAAAATAATAAAAATGATTAAATACTTTCTTTGATTCTGTTGGATAATCAGACCGGACATGATGAAAGATGTTAACGACAACAACGAGCAAAGAAATAAAAAACAAAATTTAAAGTCTTTTGTACATTTTGACTTTCTTTCATGCGAATTAAAATTGCCAGGTAAAACAGTCACTCTATTACAGACACAATCTTTCTTTCATTTTCTTGAAACTGTTCCAACTGCACGGGGAAGCAGACGTTGTACTACGACAACTACGTCTGCGAGCTGGTGATGTCGTAAACTTCAACTTAAGAGATTTAATTATTGCATCCAGTTATAAATTAGTGAATTTTTTATTTTTAAATTTGAATTTCATTTGGTCTGAAAAGGTTTGAGGTTTAATATTAATAGAACAAGAAATAAAAATAGAATGGTGTGTGTGTGTGTGTTGGGGGAGGGAGGTACGATTCTTTCTTAAGTTTTATATTCTTTGTTTGAAACGTAGACAGGGAAGAATAAGAAAAAATAACTTTCGCCAAATTAGGTCAGATAGATAAACTAGATAAATATTATATCCTTGAAAAGGGTCAAATAGATAAACATTATATCCTTGAAAAGGGTCAAATAGATAAACATTATATCCTTGAAAAGGGTCAAATAGATAAACATTATATCCTTGAAAAGGGTCAAATAGATAAACATTATATCATTGAAAAGGGTCAAATAGATAAACATTATATCCTTGAAAAGGGTCAAATAGATAAACATTATATCATTGAAAAGGGTCAAATAGATAAACATTATATCCTTGAAAAGGGTCAAATAGATAAACATTATATCCTTGAAAAGGGTCAAATAGATAAACATTATATCCCTGAAAAGGGTCAAATAGATAAACATTATATCCCTGAAAAGGGTCAAATAGATAAACATTATAACCTTGAAAAGGAACATCATTGAGTCAAATACATCGAATATTTTTTTCCCCACAGTTTCAACAGATAATACAATACGGAATATAAATTGGAAAGAAAGGGATGATAATCATTCTGATTTAATATTTTCGTATCGGTGAAATTTTTAAAATTTTATTTTATCGCAGTTCACTCTTCTCGATTTGATTCACCAATCCCAACATTAGACTCCAGTCACTCCACAGTAAGTAATTACTGTTTAGTTGTTGCACTTTCTGTCAAATTTGAGTCCTGGTTGTCGTCATGGTCTGAGCACGTTCCAAAATTGTATAAAGACACACACGCCTCATACCTTATACAACAGTTTCACGGACCAATGGTTTGTTTCTGCTCTAGCCACTCCCCACAATGACCCAAGTGACCAAATATTCAAGGTGGATGGTTTAACTGTCCGACTTATCAGTATATTGTTTCTTTCTGTCTGGCAACATTTACCACACTTGCGTTTTTTGTTAGACTGGATGTGACGTATGCGATTGACAAGCTGTGATTTTATCAGGTGGCTGGACTATATGGCATAACACATTTACCCCCCACCCCCTCTTCACCAACCCTCCCAGAGCGTGGTTATTATCAAAAGAGGAGAAAAATGAGGGGAGGGGGAGGGGGGTAATGTAGAAAAAATGACTTCAAATAATCACACAATTTGTGTGCATTTCTAAACCATCAAAGACTAAAACACAGATTTTTAAACAATGAAAAACACACATTTTAAAACAAAGAAATGAGAATTCAAATATCATTTAAGTTGACAGGGTCGAAATTTCCAGTGGTCGAAGTGTAGCAGGGTCGAAGAATCGCGGGGTCAAACTTGCGGGGGTCGAACTGGTGGGGGTCAAAAAGTAGTGAAACCAAAACATTTACCCCCTCACAATGCCGAAAGAAAGTACTGAAATTGTGAAAATGCGGCCCTCTAGCTGGCGATGAAACAAGCGCCGCCCGTGGCGGACTGACACACACACACACACACACCCAACCAACCAATTCTAGATACTCCACTGCATCAATTTTAGTGGACAAAAAAATAAAATTAAACTGGTTTTTTTTGTCTTTAGCGCAACACGTTTAGTCACCTCCAGCCTTGTCCAGCATTGAGAGCGGTTCACTGGGTCGCCAGTATTTTCGCAAGTTGTAAATTTCTTTATATTAAGTGGGTGGAGTGGGTGGGGGGAGGGAGAGAGAGCAGCACCCAGTGGCGTCATTATTAAGTTGCCCGGGCCTCATTAGCACCACTCTACAAGCGAGAAGTTTTTATTTTTATCTCTACACAAAGAGTTAGAATTGTTATTGCCTGACACACCTCCCCCCCCCCCACCAATATCCCCCCCCCACATACAAACACATCCGGCAATCCCCTTGTCCTTGCATCACTAAAGTGGTTTATGAGCCAATCTCAAGTCCAACATCTGGGACAGTGCAGCTCAGTTCTAAAGATATTAGTGGAAGGGAATTTTCATTCTTTATTGTGGAATATTTCCAACTCTGCTGTTGTACAGAGTAGAGCTACAAAAAAAATATACAAAACTGAGTATTTACATTTATTTAAGAAAGTATATAATATATTAATAACGATTTTGGGTTCTGCGTTAAATCGAAAGTAAAGAATTAATACAACAGTAGCCTAATTCCAGTTTAAAATACAATCATGAAAAATCGGATTTGCCCAAAACCAAAATTAACCTAGCCTACCGATCAAGCCTAAGGGGATATAACTCTATGCAAAGGTTTTTGCAGGGTACAGCTAGTCTTTTAATATTTCTTGTACCCTTGACACATTTCTAGAAGAATTTATTCAGTCTGTACTGTAGTATTGTTTGTTCAAGTATCTAGTAAAGCGGAAGACTAAAAGTATTTATTACACAAACAAAAATGTGTATTTAAAAATAAAAATCCATGACTTTATATCAAAATTAGCAATGAGAAGTGGGACAGAGTTGTCCATCTTTGAAACTGTTAATAGAAAGTCTTTGTTTTTGTTTGAGTTCTGTTTTTTTTTTTTAAAGTTTAAACAAGTCTTTTGTTTAAAAAAATACCTTTTTTGGAAGGTTTCCATTGTTTAATTTGACTTATAAGTTCCAGTCGTGACATATGTCAATTTTTTTTTATATTGGCCTTATTTATGACAGATGGCACTATATGATGTTTCTTACTGTACAGACCATATATCTTATAAAGTAAAGTTCCCATAACCCTAGCGGGCCCTCGGGGCCAGATGAAGTGTAGAATTCATCTGTTTTTATAACCTCGGCATATGAAGGGATTGTGTGGTTAGCACAACACCCAGCCGCCTTTGCTCCCCCAACTTAAAGTCAGGTACCCATTTAAAACTGGGTGGACTTGAGGACTTTCATCATGACCTGAAAAAATCCCAAGGTTATCACTGAGATTCGAACCCGGGACTCTCCGAGAGACAGTCGAGCCTTCTACACCACACGACCACCTGTCCCCTTCATATATATCATACTAGTATAAATAGTTATTTGAAGAATATACGTATTTTTTTAAAGGAAGTTCTATACAGATCAGGACATTCCATCACCATCTATTGATTTCATGTTTTTAGTTATATACGTCACGCTTGCTGACATTTTTAAAAAAATTTAGGCCAGTGTCTATAATTATAGACACGTCTTAAAACAGTTTCCGATGACGCCACAACATAAGACCGGGAAGTCGTTATAATGAAACATGATAATAAAACTGCTGTGTCGTAAACAAATACAAATGTCATGTTTCCTTGAGCCCTCGTCTGGACACAATGGTCGAGAGGTGTAAAATCGATTGACTATCAACCTGAGGGTTCCAATGTTCGATCTTCAGTGAGGAACTAAGTGAATAGTTCAGGTCATGGTAGAAGTTCCCTGAATGCCCCCCCCCGCGGTGTCTCCATGACCATTGCACCGTCGGTTATTGCGAGGATGAAAGAAGGCCACCACACACAAAAAACCCGTCTCATTAGTGTTTTAAAGGATGTCAGAGCAAGAAGAAGACATCTCATTATTGACTGGACATTACAGATGTAGACATATTGGACAATTATATGTTAATTTACATTTTATCAAAGTTAAAAATATGTGGTCAAATTAGAACCTTTGACACTTATTGCAGTTCGAGAGGCCACATCACAGATTCAAAACAGTCTCATGAATGAAAGAAGTAAGGCTAACTTTAACCGAGAAAGTGGCTATTAGCAGACGATGCAGTGAATATGCCAATTAGCTAATTGTCATTCATAAGAATAAAAAAAAAAACAAAACAAAGTTTAACGTTTATTTTATCATAACGTAATTTTAATATCACTTTGTTTTTATCATATTTAATTCAACGTGATTGCATAGACGAAAGTAGCTTTTACAGCTAACTAGCGCAAAAATAACCTAATTAAAATGTGTTGTGATTATACCATTTGTATCAGTTTAAACAAGTGAGTGAAGTCCTTCCTGTAAGGATGGGACGAAATCTAGGGAGCGACCGATAATCGGATCGGTATCGGTATCTGTATCGGTAAAAATGCTGGGGAAAAATATCGGTATCGGACTATCGGTAAAAAGGCATATCGGTCGCACCCTAATGAAATCCCTTAGCTCCTATAAACCAGTGCTCCCCAATCTTTTTCTCACCACGGACCGGTCAACGTTTGATCATTTCACCGTGGCCCGCTGGAGGGGGGGGGGCGTTAGTTATTTCTCATCCATGGAAAGTCGCACAATCCAGAGAGATATACACTAAAGTAAATAAAAAGGAATACCAATACCATTCGATCAACGGACCGGTACCAGTCCGCGGCCCGGGGTTGGGGACCACTGCTATAAACCACTAATGGGACAGTTTTCTACGTTGTCCTTGTTTCATCCTCTCCGTAGAGTGCAGACGATAGTGCAATGGCCGTGTACCCTGAGGTCTACAATTGACCACTGTACCACATGACTATCCACGCCCTTTGTTTCTTTGACGTTCAGATTTGTCTGGTCAAAATGTTATATTTAGATCTGGCTCGCCAAATGTGACCTACTTATGACTGCGTGTGACTTTTGATAACTTTATAACTCAACTTGACTTCAACATAGTTATGAGAGAACAAACTCTGTGTATCTTACAATTTAAATCACTTGAATAGAAATACAATTATCTAAAGACTAGACTAGCTAGCTTCATAGACTGTTTCCTCCTACACTACAGTTACTGTCGACATAGATCTACTAAAAGTGTTAACAAGTGTACTACATCTAACTACCAGGACCGTCGACACCGAACTAACTACATCTAAACCCCAAGCAGTACTGACTCCTTGCCCAAGTCAAAACAAGCAACCGCTCTCATGGACAGTCTGTCCACTGTTAGTGTCAACGAGGTAACTAAAATATCCCGCAGGCACATAAAACAGTTTCTTGTCAAAACATAACGTCAAACCACGGTCAGGGGAGATCATTGGCGTTGGGGGGGGTCAAGTTGATACCTTAAGTCACCCTTCAAACTATTTAGTGACACTAGGTGTTTCGACCAAGTGGTGAACTTTGTTTGAGAACATGATCTGCTCTATTGTTGTGTGGCATGTTAAAAGGGAAGGGGGGGGAGGGATTATACGCGTCACAGCTGTTTAACTAGATTCCATAAAAACAATGAATAACTGTTTGCATATACTGAATGATATGAATCATCTTTTGAGTTGTTTGTTTCTGTATGAGGAAATTTTTTTGTCCATTTCTATCAATAAACGGTTTTCTAAAATAATGTTACAAACTAAAACAGTGTAATTCTTTTCTCTCATGATAAATGGGATAAAATATTACAGCCCTTCTAACAACTTGCAATAAATGGGATCAAATATTACAGCCCTTCTAACAACTTTTAATAAATAGCGCAGAGCTACGTATTTAACTTAAAAAAAAATATTCATAACTTATGTTTAAAAAATCATTAAATTCTTTTTTAACGTTCATTTTTCTCCCACGCGTATGTTCAGATGTATTAAATCACCCCTTAATGACATATTTCTGGATTTTCTTCCCCCTTTCCTATGTTTCGTGTTTAGCTAATTATTAAAGTTATCTTTTCCTTTTCCCCCAAGGAAATAAAAAAAAAACACGACTTAACGATGTGATTATTTTAATAGTTTCTTTTTTTTCAATCATTTTAAAAAAATCTATTTCTTTTTAAACAAAATTGTAATGTGTTGTCATGCGGTAAAGCTCTCGACTGTCAAGTAGAAGGTTTCGGAGTTTGATCTTCGATGAAGACCAGTGAATCTTTCAGGTCATGGTTAAACTTCCCTCCTAGACTCAATTGGTGCCGCCCTGGTTTGGGCATTATCGGCTATGGTGGGGGTGAAAGAAGGGCATTGCCAAAACGTCTCGTAGTGGCTCCTAGTGGTTCGTATATAGGCTCCTAGTGGCTCATAGTGGCTCATCGTGGCTCCTAGTGGCTCATCGTGGCTCCTAGTGGGTCATAAAATGACAGAGATAAATATCTCACCGTCACAGGAACCTCAAAGAACTGCTGCTATAAAATTCTATAACATAAGAAACACGCTTTGTACAGATGCAGAGACATAAAAGTGTAAAAACCAGACAAACCTTTGCTACGTAAAGTTTAATGCTGAAAGAAGGCATTATGATGATTACAATGAATGGATGTCTTCGCTTTCCTACATTATATATATATATATATATATATATATATATATATATATATATATATATATATTGTATATTTTTTCTTAAAGTCATAAATATAATCAAAATCTCAACATTTTAATATGTTTCAAAAAATGTACCTTGTGCTAAATTATTAATCATATTGAATTTTGAAGTAAAAACACACAATATTAAATTTCCGGACTCAGGGTCATCTGGTTTGACCATAGACCATCACTGGTCAACTGGTCTTGGCAAGAGAGCCGAGAAAGAACAGAAGACAGAGAGAATGAACAGAGAGAAAGACAGAGAGAACGACAGAGAAAAAGACCGAGAGAAAGAACAAAGAGAAAGAGAGAAAGAGAAAATTTTTTTGTAAGGAACGAGGACAAAAAAAGGTTGACCTTTTCGTGTTTCATGAATTCTTCTATTTCATTTCTCCATCGACTGTGACTTTATCAGACGCCTGCGTTCAAAAGATAGTCAACACAATACAAATGAATGACTTTGTGTGCGTCACTAAATCACATAATAGGAGAATACAGACTGGTTACTGACAAAAAAGTCTAAACTTGTTTCATTCAATGTTCGCACCCCCCCACCCCTTCCCCCCCCCCCCCCCCCCAGAATCTAATGTCAGAGGTGGAGTGGTGATCAGAACTTGGTGGTCCGGGGGACGAGATTCAAATGCAGCGAGGAGGGTTTAAGTTTTGCTACATTTAGGGTGGGGGGGGGTGGACACGATTTTCTGGTTCAGCGTGGTAACTTTCGAGTATCCTGGGGTCTGTTAAACTAATTTTCTCTAGACGCGTGCTGCAGCCCTCAACATTTGAGGGGGGGCCCCATAAATGCCTCATTTAAAAAAAAATTCCATTTTGAGGTCTGCTAATTCGGAGAGACCCAATAGTTTCTTGTGCACTTGACGCCTCAACAGAAACTTAGTCTTTAGACTGCTTTTGCCTAGCAGCTCCCCATCAAATGCCGCCCATGTATTTGTGTTAGGATGGAATATCATAATGCTGAATACACGTTATGGAATATCATAATGCTGAATAAACGTTATGGAAATATCATCATCCTATTATAATTATATTTAAAAAAAAAAGATGTAAATAACACTGTTCTACGTATCTTTAACTTTCTCTGCTGAGATTAACTATCAGGTAGACAAAAAGCGGGCTGTTGATGGACAGTACGGGAATAACAGGGGGAGGGGGTGGGGATACGTTTTTTTTTTGTCTCGTGTTGGATTGTCTGGGAGTAGGCCGGGTATAGCGAGGCACGTCCAATGCACACACACAAAGTCTGTTGCCGTTATTAGTTTGTTTATTGTTCGCCTGACGCTACAGTGAGCTGATTAATGTCGTTACAGTGGGGCAGATAGATGTCGTTTTTCAATGTCGTAAACTCCTGATATCAAACGGAGGGCGTTGTACCTATGTCAGCGCACCCGAGTCATTTCCAGATGTTTCTTTTCAAAAACGTGGACTGGCTCCTTTTTAATTTTTACGGCAGGTCAAAAGTTGCCGTTACTACTGTTGGTGGTATAGTTGGGGAGGGGGGAGCGGAAGTAGTTATGTTTGTATGTGTTTAGAAGCGAAAATAGTTATGTCTTTACGTGAGTAGGGGCGGAAGTAGTTATGTGTGCACGTGTGTAGCGGGCGGCAGTGGACATGTGTGAATGTGTGTAATCGTGGCAGTGGATATGTGGTGTGTGTGTGTGTGTGTGTGTAGGGGCAGCAGTTGATATGTTTGAATGTGTGTATAGGCGGAAGTAGATGTGTGAGGCTTGTGTGTGTGTGTGTTAGGGTGACAGTGAACGTGTAAGCGTGTTTGAAGGGGTGGCAGCAGTGAATGAGTATGAAATCGTCTGGCGGCTGCAGATATAAGCGGGATTGTGATCGGGTCTCGGTTTAACCAATCGACTCATTTACTTGTAAATCCCCTCTCCCCCCCCCCACCCCTCATAGGATAGACTCACACGTTCGCCTTTCGGGGGTGGGGGGGTTGGCGATTTCTGCCATTTTTTTTTTCTTCCCTCCTGGTCCGAGAATACAGTATGACGTCATCTCAAAGGTCATGTGTGAAGGGAAGAGGCCAGAGACTGATAAAAGGTCACCATCGCTCCAGACGCAGACAATTGATAAGAGAGCTAAGGGATAATATTTCTCTTCTTTTTTTTTTAAACTTACTATAATACTAGCGGGTTCTAGAACGTTTTTGAACCATAGACCCTATTTTATAAAAAAAAAAGTCGCGTGTACTATTAAGTCACTTCATTAAACACCAAGGATCTTACAGGAAATGAATTATTTGATATTTTATAAAAATAAAATCATGTAAAAAAAAAAATGTGCTTCCTGATTATTCATTTTGCTTCCCCTAATTTATTCATAAGCTCCTCAGTTGTTGTGTGTGTGTGTATGTGTGTTTTTTTTTTCTAGAACCGTTGGAATAGAATAAAAGGATATCTTATTTGATTTTGCTCTCTGTAATCTTCAGCATCACAGAGACTCAATGCAGCGAGTCTCAAAAATTTGTAAGCAATCAAGCTGAAAACTTTCAGCTAATCAATCACACAGATGTAGTGCCTTGCTCCCCCCCCCCCAACTCCCCCGTGAAGAATAACACGAACATTCCCATACCCTCATTGGTTGGGGGGGGGGGTGGGTAAGAGAGTTAACTAACATACCCTTCGATCGCTGTTCTTTTATTTGTGTGTAAAGATGGGTAAATAGACACAAAAAAAAATGGGTGTGAAAGGAGGGGAGGGGTGGTATATGTGAACCATAGATATATAGACTAGATCGCTTATGCTTATTTAACAGAGACCGAAAAAGTGTTTTACGTGCGGACCCTAACTTCAAAAAGAGAAGAGTACATTTCTTTATTTTTTTTTGCTATTTGTTTATGCAATCTATGCGTACTTCCGTACTACGTCATCATAGTTGCAAAGAATTTGTAAAAATAAATGGTTATACTCATTGTATTCGGGGAACGACCATATAACACGTTTACATAGCCCGTAAGCGACCTAGTCTTATATATCTATGATGTGAACAACTTTGACAACCGTAGCGAGATGTGTTTGGGTCTGAGACTATGCACCAAAATAACCCAGGGCTTAGAAAGTATATCTGAATCGTTTTAAGCCAGTCCGCCCTAACCCAAGGTTACAATGGCTTTTTAAACGGTTCATATTGTAAGGGAAGTAAAACCACCTTAGCCCTGGTGGGAGGGGGGAAGAGAGAGAGAGAGAAAGGGAGGGGGGAGCATTGGGGTAGATGAAAATGTTTCTGCAACAACAGCTTACTAAGAGGTTATGTTGCCAAATACTCCATGTATGTATATATAATCATGCAAGAAGCGTTTTGATTCATTCTAGCCTGGACCAAAGGAGTGAGTTAGGCTCGTCTGGCTTCTAAAAACGCGCCAATTCATGAAGTGAAGAGGTGATCAGTCTTCGATCAGTTCGATCAGTCTCACATTCGACCGTGAGCAGTATGAGTATTTCACGAGAAGAAAAAAGCTCCCTACTTGTCAGCGCTGCTCTGAATAGATGAACTGAAGTACTCGTACTATTGAAGTACTCGTACTATTGAAATACTCATACTATTGAAGTACTCGTACTATTAAATAAATACATTTAGAACCAGGGGGTGTGTTACTAATTCAATATATGTAAGGACGAGTTATTCACATGTCGATTGCCAACTAACTTCACTCGCTTTGTTTTAAAGCGTGCTAAAATTAATATAATAATAGCGATTTTAGTTCTGCGTTAAATTGAAAGTAAAGAATTAATACTTCAGTATTCCAGTTTAAAATACAATCGTGAAAAAAATCGGATCTTCCCGAAACCAAAAAAATAACATAGCCTACCGATCAAACCTAAAGGGGTATAACTCTATGCAAAAGGTTTTTTGCAGGGTACAGCTAGTGCAATAATATAGTGAAACAAAAGTGTTACTCTAATTTAGCCTAAATGATACGGGCTAAAGGATAATTGGGGTGTGTGGTGGGGGGGGGTGTTTGTGCGTCAAGTGGGGCATCATAAGAAATGTTACATACGTGGTTTATAAGCTCGAAGGGAAGATGTGGTTTGGGGGGGGGAACGAATTATGAGAGGGTGACAGTTTTTGAATTTGTTACTTCTAGATTTTTCTAGATGTTAAAAGAAATTATATCTCTGGGCTTTCGACAGGAGGAGAGAATTGATCGGCTGCAATCGTCCGTCGTCCCAAATGCTTAAAAGATAGAGCCGCGAGGGTTTGAACCCGCAGTATCAAACACGCTTATAGCATTTCCCAGCCTCACTGACCACTATTCACGCCGCTATTTCAACGTAATACCACCACACCCCTATTGGTTTTTTTTTTTTAAAAGGGTGGGGTGGTGTGTGGGTGGGGGGATGCCAACTTCAACGTGAAACTCTGTAAACATCTCCAGTCCATTTAGGTCACGTCAAGGTCAGTAAAGCAGCTCATTTTCTTTTAAGCCTCTTCGAATCCCATCACACTACTGAGTGACTAATCCTCTCCACCTTAAGATACGGGTGATTCCGTCCCCCCTTCGTGCCTGGACATATGGGGCAGTCAACTTCTGTGACTCCCCGGGGACGTGGCATGAATCACTGCACTCGAGTTTAGTTAATGTATACTCTATTTTTAAATATTTAGCAAACCTTTAGCGGAAGACCTGTGTATACCGATACTGCTGTCCTAACGATTATGACAGTTAGGCCCCATTCCTCTGGCCCATACCTCGGGCCCATTCACAGCCAACTTTAAAAGTCACCCAGTTTAATAATCACAATATATCAACAAAAGTACCTAAGCACTATACGTAAAGAACGCACTATTGAGAGATCTAGGACGGTGGAATTCACACACTACCCAGAGATCTAGGACGGTGTAATTCAATATATACCCCCTCCCCGCCTTAGATTTATGAGAGATTCAGTAAAATGTATTTAACCGAATACACTCAAAGACCTCTCGGAATAAATAAAAAATACGCTATCTTTACAACATTTTGATTTGTGATAGATTTAGCTTGTGAATAAATCTGAACATCACTACTTATCTCTTGTTGTTTTTTTTTTTAAGAAAGGAATCTATCATTTAGCATACAAAAAAATTATATGGGAATAGGAGATTTATTTTTGTAAATTGTTGGTGGCATTGATTTAGTTTGTGATGTTAAAGTTACGCATTAAGAGCCGCTTGCTCAAGTGTTTTACAAATGCAAGGTTATAGACAGACACACACGGACAGACGAACGCAGTACGAACCAGCAGACAGACAGACAGACAGACGGACCGGCCCAAATGAAAAAGACAGACGATCGTATTGATTAGCAGACAGAGGAAGTAACGGACACACACAAAAAAAAAAATACTGATGAGCGGAACTCCGATGCATCAACGAAAAGACAGATGGACGTATAGACAAACAAACAGATAGACCAGTAGGACTGAAAGACAGGTCAACTGACTTATCTATCTAATAATATAATCTTGATTTGGGCTCTGCGTTAAATCGAAAGTAAAGAATTAATACAACAGTATACCAGTTTAAAATACAATCATGAGAAAATCGGATCTGCCCGAAACCAAAAAATAACCCAGCCTACCAATCAAGCCTAAGGGGATATAACTCTATGCAAAGATTTTGCAGGGTACAGCTAGTATATATATATATATATATATATATATATATATATATATATATATATTGTTCAATACTCCAAGGAATTCACTAAAGCACAGACGTAGGTTCAAGAAAACACAGCATTTAATAATCTATAAACAATCAACAACTACAATGGCCACCATTCTACACTGCAGGCTTCATCATAGCAACTCTGCTGCTCTTACGTCACAAAGTCACTCCTTTCAATAAGTAAATTATACGGTGCGGTAGTCTACGGGAATTCCCTTTTCATAGCGCACCAACTAGGGCAGGGAGGGAGAGAGTTCTAACTATATATAGTAAATATTTACATATATATACTATATATAAATGAACCGTCATTCCCGTGAAGTATGATACAAAGCTGCTAACGGCCCTGGATTATTGCCTGTAAAGCGACTGGTGGACTATTGATTGGTCCTAGATTATACAATACAGAGCTATACATTACCAACGCCTGTTATTATTATTATTACTTTTCTATATATAGAATAAAAGTGTCTTTCTGATATTTAGATATCTATACATCTCTCTCTCTCTCTCTCTCTCTTTCTTTCTCTCTCTCTCTCTCTTATGCCAGGATAATTAATTAACTGTATATTATTATGATTAATCGAATTAATTTGTCGCCAGCAATACAGAGTGTCAGATCGTGTGTACAGGGAGATAGTTATTGATAAGTAAACAAGAATGTGACATAGAACCACGCCCCCCGCCCCGAGCCGCCCAACTTTCCTTTTTGCTTAGGGATTTCGGTATTGGAACTTTTATCTTGCCTTCGCCTAAAGTGGCCTAAACAAATAATATGAATTACTACAGTTTTGATGGTTTAGATGGACGGGTGTGTGTGTGTGTCGGGGGTGGGGGTGGTCAGGTGTGCCCCGTTGTCGAAATAAGGGGCCCAGAATTTTAATTAACGACGTATTGTACAGGACGCCTATTATGTGACGTAACCTATATCCTCCAAATGTACCTTAACCTATAGCCTCCAAATGTACATTTACCTATAGCATCCAAATGTACCTTTACCTAGAATCTCCAAATGTACCTTTACCTAGAGTCTCCAAATGTACCTTTACCTAGAGTCTCCAAATGTACCTTTACCTAGAGTCTCCAAATGTAACTTTACCTAGAGTCTCCAAATGTACCTTTACCTAGAGTCTCCAAATGTAACTTTACCTATAGCCTCCAAATGTACCTTTACCTATAGCCTCCAAATGTACCTTTACCTAGAGTCTCCAAATGTACCTTTACCTAGATTCTCCAAATGTACCTTTACCTAGAGTCTCCAAATGTACCTTTACCTACATTCTCCAAATGTACCTTTACCTATAGCCTCCAAATGTACCTTTACCTAGAGTCTCCAAATGTACCTTTACCTAGAACCTCCAAATGTACCTTTACCTAGAGTCACGAAATGTACCTTTACCTATAGCCTCCAAATGTACCTTTACCTAGATTCTCCAAATGTACCTTTACCTAGAACCTCCAAATGTACCTTTACCTAGAGTCTCCAAATGTACCTTTACCTAGAGTCTCCAAATGTACCTTTACCTAGAACCTCCAAATGTTCCTTTACCTAGAGTCTCCAAATGTACCTTTACCTAGATTCTCCAAATGTACCTTTACCTAGAGTCTCCAAATGTACCTTTACCTAGAGTCTCCAAATGTACCTTTACCTAGAGTCTCCAAATGTAACTTTACCTAGAGTCTCCAAATGTACCTTTACCTAGAGTCTCCAAATGTAACTTTACCTTTAGCCTCCAAATGTACCTTTACCTAGAGTCTCCAAATGTACCTTTACCTAGAGTCTCCAAATGTACCTCTACCTAGAGTCTCCAAATGTACCTTTACCTAGAACCTCCAACTGTACCTTTACCTAGAGTCTCCAAATGTACCTTTACCTAGAGTCTCCAAATGTACCTTTACCTAGAGTCTCCAAATGTACCTTTACCTAGAGTCTCCAAATGTAACTTTACCTAGAGTCTCCAAATGTACCTTTACCTAGAGTCTCCAAATGTAACTTTACCTTTAGCCTCCAAATGTACCTTTACCTAGATTCTCCAAATGTACCTTTACCTATAGCCTCCAAATGTACCTTTACCTAGATTCTCCAAATGTACCTTTACCTAGAACCTCTAAATGTACCTTTACCTAGAACCTCCAAATGTACCTTTACCTAGAACCTTCAAATGTACCTTTACCTAGAACCTCCAAATGTACCTTTACCTAGAGCCTCCAAATGTACCTTTACCTTGAACCTCCAAATGTACCTTTACCCATAGTCTCTAAATGTACCTTTACCTAGAACCTCCAAATGTACCTTTACCTATAGCCTTCAAATGTACCTTTACCTAGAGTCTCCAAATGTACCTTTACCTAGAACCTCCAAATGTACCTTTACCTATAGTCTCCAAATGTACCTTTACCTAGAGTCTCCAAATGTACCTTTACCTAGAACCTCCAAATGTACCTTTACCTAGAGCCTCTAAATCTACCTTTACCTAAATTCTCCAAATGTACCTTTACCTAGATTCTCCAAATGTACCTTTACCTAGAGTCTCCAAATGTACCTTTACCTAGAGTCTCCAAATGTACCTTTACCTAGATTCTCCAAATGTACCTTTACCTAGAGTCTCCAAATGTACCTTTACCTAGATTCTCCAAATGTACTTTTACCTAGAACCTCCAAATGTACCTTTACCTAGAGTCTCCAAATGTACCTTTACCTAGAACCTCCAAATGTTCCTTTACCTAGAACCTCCAAATGTACCTTTACCTAGAACCTCCAAATGTACCTTTACCTAGAACCTCCAAACGTACCTTTACCTAGAGTCTCCAAATGTACCTTTACCTAGAGTCTCCAAATGTACCTTTGCCTAGAGTCTCCAAATGTACATTTACCTAAAACCTCCAAATGTACCTTTACCTAGAACCTCCAAATGTACCTTTACCTAGAATTTTTAAATGTACCTTTACCTAGAGTCTCCAAATGTACCTTTACCTAGAGTCTCCAAATGTACCTTTACCTAGAGTCTCCAAATGTACCTTTACCTATAGCCTCCAAATGTACCTTTACCTATAGCCTCCAAATGTACCTTGACCTAGAGTCTCCAAATGTACCTTTACCTAGAGTCTCCAAATTTACCTTTACCTAGAGTCTCCAAATGTAACTTTACCTAGAGTCTCCAAATGTAACTTTACCTAGAGTCTCCAAATGTACCTTTACCTAGAGTCTCCAAATGTAACTTTACCTATAGCCTCCAAATGTACCTTTACCTATAGCCTTCAAATGTACCTTTACCTAGAGTCTCCAAATGTTCCTTTACCTAGATTCTCCAAATGTACCTTTACCTAGAGTCTCCAAATGTACCTTTAATTATAGCCTCCAAATGTACCTTTACCTAGAATCTCCAAATGTACCTTTACCTAGAGTCTCCAAATGTACCTTTACCTAGAGTCTCCAAATGTAACTTTACCTAGAGTCTCCAAATGTAACTTTACCTAGAGTCTCCAAATGTACCTTTACCTAGAGTCTCCAAATGTAACTTTACCTATAGCCTCCAAATGTACTTTTACCTATAGCCTTCAAATGTACCTTTACCTAGAGTCTCCAAATGTACCTTTACCTAGATTCTCCAAATGTACCTTTACCTAGAGTCTCCAAATGTACCTTTACCTAGATTCTCCAAATGTACCTTTACCTATAGCCTCCAAATGTACCTTTACCTAGAGTCTCCAAATGTACCTTTACCTAGAACCTCCAAATGTACCTTTACCTAGAGTCACGAAATGTACCTTTACCTATAGCCTCCAAATGTACCTTTACCTAGATTCTCCAAATGTACCTTTACCTAGAACCTCCAAATGTACCTTTACCTAGAGTCTCCAAATGTACCTTTACCTAGAGTCTCCAAATGTACCTTTACCTAGAACCTCCAAATGTACCTTTACCTAGAGTCTCCAAATGTACCTTTACCTAGATTCTCCAAATGTACCTTTACCTAGATTCTCCAAATGTACCTTTACCTAGAGTCTCCAAATGTACCTTTACCTGGAGTCTCCAAATGTACCTTTACCTAGATTCTCCAAATGTACCTTTACCGAGAGTCTCCAAATGTACCTTTACCGAGAGTCTCCAAATGTACCTTTACCTAGAGTCTCCAAATGTACATTTACCTAAAACCTCCAAATGTACCTTTACCTAGAGTTTCCAAATGGACCTTTACTTAGAGTCTCCAAATGTACCTTTACCTAGAGTCTCCAAATGTACCTTTACCTAGAGTCTCCAAATGTACCTTTACCTAGAGTCTCCAAATGTACCTTTACCTATAGTCTTCAAATGTACCTTTACCTAGAGTCTCCAAATGTACCTTTACCTATAGCCTCCAAATGTACCTTTACCTATAGCCTCCAAATGTACCTTGACCTAGATTCTCCAAATGTACTTTTACCTAGAGCCTCCAAATGTACCTTTACCTAGAGTCTCCAAATGTACCTTTACCTAGAGTCTCCAAATGTACCTTTACCTATAACCTCCAAATGTACCTTTACCTATAGCCTCCAAATGTGTGTTTACCTAGAGCCTCCAAATGTACCATTACAATGACCCCCCCCCCTAAAATGTACATTTACTTAGGGTCGTCCATCTCTCCCTCCCCCCAAATAAGAATGGTACTGTGTGTGTGTGTGTATCAGAGTGTCCACTAATAGCCATTAGTTACGTTATCGCGAGATGAAGGAAATCTTCTGTTAACATCCGAGACGGTCTTGTGTCCAGTACTCACCATCTGACAGGTACATGTGAACTCACTCCCAGCTACCTGGTACCGGTCCTGGTCAAAATTCAGGTCTAATTTGACCTGCCACGTGTCAGACACCTAATGCTGTCTGTTCAAATTATCCCACTTTCGCACACACATTTAAACATACTCTAGCTCTCACACAGACATACATCACACGTACACTCAAACAATCCCTGTCTCTCACACAACTATACACAACACAAACACTCAAACATACCCTAGCTCTCACACAGACATACACAGCACAAACACTCAAACATACCCTAGCTCTCACACAGACATACACCACACATACACTCAAACAAACCCTGTCTCTCACACAGACATACACCACACATACACTCAAACAAACCCTGTCTCTCACACATACATACACAACACAAACACTCAAACAAACCCTGTCTCTCACACAACTATACACAACACAAACACTCAAACATACCCTAGCTCTCACACAGACATACACAACAAAACACTCAAACATACCCTAGCTCTTACACAGACATACACAACACAAACACTCAAACATACCCTAGCTCTCACACAGACATACACCACACATACACTCAAACAAACCCTGTCTCTCACACATACACCACACATACACTCAAACAAACCCTGTCTCTCACACAAATATACACAACACAAACACTCAAACAAACCCTGTCTCTCACACAAATACACACAACACAAACACTCAAACAAACCCTGTCTCTCACACAAATATACACCACACATACACTCAAACATACCCTGTCTCTCAAACATACACCACACATACACTCAAACATACCCTGTCTCTCACACAAATACACACAACACAAACACACATGTGCTCACATTATCACGCAGACGTTCTAGAGACATGCAACGCACTATGATGCACACACATCACACATACACGCACAGCTCTCAATCTCATAAACACACAGACAGACGGATATGTCGGATATGTTGGCTCATCGAGCATTAATTAATGAAACATGCCATTGTACACATTTTGATTTCATCACATAGCACACAGTGTTACAGCCATAACAATTAGTGTCACTATCTCTACTCTGGCCATCAAAACGTCCAGTCCCTTCACCTTTAATTAATGTGGCGATATTTACTGTAGTATGCAGTGTATGGTACTTGTTGCAGTGGTCCCCCTAACCATTTTCTCGCAGGGGACCGGTCGACGTTTGATAATCTCACCGCGGCCCGCTTGGGTGATGTTGGGGGAGGGAGGGGGGTAATGTTGATTTTTCTACTTTAGATTGTTTTGATTTAAATTACCACTGCCGCTCATAGCCGCTAAGCTCCCGGATAGCTTCTCGTTCATGGAAAAATCGCACAATCCAGAGAAAGGTACAGCACATGTATACATATGATCTTGGTGTATATCAACGCATATCAAAAGGCATTAATATATGAATGTTTCATTCAATAGATAAAATATTAGGAGGTCTTCAGTCGATACACTCTGCGGCTTAATGCTTAGATTTGAAGTTATGTTCATTCATTATTCTGGTATTATAAAAGTATCTTTTGCATTTATTCTTAGCACGCTGTTATTTAAACATCCTGGCTATATTATGAACTACAATTTTCAAGCGTGTGATTATCCTTAAATACATAATCGTCTAAACCGTGTGTCTCCCTCAGGTAGTTTTCATATCGTGCGATGTATGCGTTGTAACACTGTGTCTCTCTCGCAGGTAGTTTTCATATCGTGCGATGTATGCGCTTAATTTCATACAATTTTTGTTATTTCTGTTCATATCGTTATTCTGTTCATGGCAATAAAGGCAACATACTCTTTTCTATTGCAGTATTTCGTATATTTCTTTGTTATCCCTTCTGTCGGATTTCGTTCAGCGAGCTTCAGAAGGCTTTTCCACTAGTGCTAAATAAAAGTCGAGCTTTTCATCTTCAGAAATGACAGTAAAGGCATTTCATATAAGACTCCCATCCATCCCAGTGGTATCGTCTGATCAATTTTACTTCACTTCATGCGATACTTTTGGGGAACCCTCAATTATTGCTGCTTCAAGCTTCCTTCCATGGACAATAGATGGCCTAAAGGGGGGCGGGGGGGGGGGAAACTAAGAAGAAAATCTAATTAATGACTTTTGTGTCAAGCGGTGAAAAATAGGCCAAGGACTAAATGGTGTGACCTAATTTATTTTTGTTTCTCGTGGAGAAATAAAGCAACTATTGCATGTGCTATGTCAGCCGTTTATTATTTGAATTTATCATGTCTTGTCATTTTTTCTTTTTTACACGCAGTTCATGTCCAATAGCTGGATTGCTGTAAACAAACCCAAACTAAGGAAGATAACCGCACTAGTGACGTAACGAAACGTTAGTTTTTCAAGAGTTATCTTTTCCTATAGTAGAACAAAAACACTATCCACCCTATAGGCCTAAACGAAATTATTTATAGAACAGCACTTGTGGATTTATTGCTATACAATCGCTATGGGAGAAGTCACGTGATATTAAACCAATTCCCAAACTTTGATTGTAGTAAACAAAACAACTGGTGTTTGTGTTTGTGTCTGTACGTGTGTGTGAGGGTCTATCGTCCAGCTGATTGTTGTTAGACATTATTTTTTTCTTTATGATCTAGTTTTTTTTTCCCCTCCTTTTATTTTTTTTTTGTCTCGGACGTGAGCAGTCAAAGTCCAGTAGAGATATGATTGATGGCCAAGGATTCTCAATCTGTCGTGTGGACAAATAAACCAGAGTACAGGGGTGAGCTAGTGTTACCTGTGAATAAACTGAGTCAAGTGTGCGTATACGTGTGTGTGTGTTTGTGTGTGTCAGAGATAGTTTAATGACACATAATTGTGTGCAGTTCCAGGGGCAGTAACTCACATCTATCACTGCTCTTGTGTTCAGAGTAATGGTTGCCTAAGTAGACATGAAGACATTTTTTTTTAAAAACATTGTATTTATCTATACTAGAGAGCTGCACAGGGAGGGGGGGATGTAATTTTCACCCAACCCCAACCAATGTTCCCTCTAAGGTGTGATATGAAGTGAGCAAAAAATTTTGTCTCTGAGCGACATTTTGTTTTGAGGCCAAAATTTGTGAGCGATTTAAGCGATGTCGTCCGTCGGAGTGAGCGATCGTACGTGTAGTATGAGCGACGCTCTGAATTCGTGTGAGCGATCGCTCACGTGCTCAACTTAGAGGGAACATTGAACCCCACCCTTCCCCGCATAGTTGAACCCTCCAACCCTACCAACAGCGGCTACGGACGATCCTATGGTAAAGCGCTCGAATGTCGACCTGAGGGTCCCTGGTTCGATCTTCGGTTTGGACCAGAGGATTGTCAGGTCTGGGTTCAAGTTACCGCTGTATCTCCCGTGGTGCCTCAATGGACATTCCACTATCGGCTATGTATGGCGGGGATGAAAGCAGGGCACCGTCCCATTAGTGGGAAAGTTGTTTTTTTTCCTTCTCTGATCCCCTCCCCCCCCCTTTCCCCCCTTTCCATCGCTGTAATCAAAGAGCTTTTGTAATGTTCGACGTCTCTCCCAACTCTCCGCCTTCACACCACCGAACCCATTTACCCGTCCACTGGGACATCAATTTTAGCATTTGACATGCATGCTGTGTTTTAATAAATGATTTGTTGCACAGGATATGATGTATGCGTGATTAATGATTTTCTTTTTTGTATACCACCATCCCCAGTGACAATTGAATCCCCCCCCCCCCAGATGTGGAGAAAATATGATGCATTGTATATGTCAGCGTTGGATATGTTTTCTCAAGGCTAAACGTTTTGTGTATTTTTTTTTATATAGCGACGAGCTGTTATAATAAATCAAAAGTCATAATTTGAAAAAAAAACAACTATTACACACTTCTGAACTACTTCTATGGAGTGAGAAACATAATGATTATAGTAAATATTATGATTGTATATGATCAGACCAAAAAAAAATTAATAATGAGGGAGGAAAACAGTAATACAATTGATTCATTGAACCATGCAAGTAATGCACAGAAATTGGGCTGTATTCCGTGTGAAACGGATGATCGATTCCACTGCCAACACACTCTGAACTTATGCTGCACGAGTTCCGGTTACTGGATCTCTGTTAATCACGGGTCAGCCCCGAAAGATTACGTAGATTGAACGCTGATGGTTCGATCGCTGATGGGGAGGATAAATTATTGACTGTAGAGTTTTACACTAAGCGTAGCGATTGAAGAGAATCGGTCAGAATTAAATTTTTAAAAATGTCAAGTTGACGGTTGGTCTAGTGATGCAGAGCGCTCGACTGTCGTCCTGAGGTGAATCCCCTTGGTTCGATCCACGGTGCTAACCAAAGGAATTTACCAGTGTCCTTGTTAACTTGAGTTGAGGGAAGCAAAGGTGGCTAGACGTATTGTAAGACAGACAGATGAATACTACACTTAACTATCATGGTGGCTTTATAGATGACTAAGGGAATTTACTTAGAAGGAATCGTAAAAAAATTCACATCGTAAAAATGTTTTTTTTTTAACACAGGAGGAATTATCACTCGTTCACCCTGTCACCCTGTGCACGCTCTCAGCTCCTCCTATGACACTCACTATTGGCCATACTATGAGTTACGAAAGTAAAAGAAGTACATCTGTCTATCTATCTATCTATCTATCTATCTATCTATCTATCTATCTATCTATCTATCTATCTATCTATCTATCTATCTATCTATCTATCTATCTATCTATCTATCTATCTATCTATCTATCTATCTATCTATCTATCTATCTGTCTGTCTGTCTGTCTGTCTGTCTGTATTTACATTACATTTTATTGAAAAATTCAGCTGTGTCATAAATTCTGCCCGATTTTTTACACGGGAATGTGATTTTCATGGTTAATAAATCATTTTTTTCCTAATTAGTAATATTTTTTTCCCGACATAACCAGGTTTTACATTTTGCATAGGTTCGGGGGGGTGTTATAGGGCAGCTGAACTTTGTTTTAGCTTGGTGCTGTTAGCGATTGGGTAATGTGTCTGGGTGCTGTTAGCGATACAGTAATTGTCTGGGTGCTGTTAGCGATACAGTAATTGTCTGGGTGCTGTTAGCGATACAGTAATTGTCTGGGTGCTGTTAGCGATACAGTAATTGTCTGGGTGCTGTTAGCGATACAGTAATTGTCTGGGTGCTGTTAGCGATACAGTAATTGTCTGGGTGCTGTTAGCGATGCAGTAATTTTTTCTCATTACTCTTTTCATTAATTATTTCCACAAGTTCTATTTACCTGTTTCGTTGTTCAATTATCTAATTATAAACAACAAAACATACGTTTCTTAAAAGAAGTACTTAAAAGTTTATCACTGTGATTTCTCCACATGGAGTAGTTTATTTATTAAGCAAGCAACTCAAACCCTCGTCGTTTCAAATGAGTTCACTTCCTAGATTCCACAAGTGGGCGATTATTGTTCCACAAGTGGGCGATTATTATTCCACAAGTGGGCGATTATATTATTCCACAAGTGGGCGATTATTATTCCACAAGTAGGCGATTATATTATTCCACAAGTGGGCGATTATTATTCCACAAGTGGGCGATTATTATTCCACAAGTGGGCGATTATTTTAAAACAAAAGGGTATTGCATAAGTTTTTTTTTTACAAATGAAATCCATGACTTATGGAGTCCAGCCAATGTTTTCTAAATTGAGTAAAACTAGAAAATCATTATAAAAGTGTAATCAGCTCTTGTTAGCGTTGGGTTGCAGATAACTCTTTTGATTTTTTTATTAAAAAAAAAATACCGCACACGCAGAATTAAATATCTAATAAAACTATGAATACCTTCTTAACACTAAAAAAACAAAAAAATAGAATTTTTAACTGGTAAGGGAGCCTATACAATATAAACTGAAGAAATAAATAACTGAATGACATTTTATGTGTGGTTATCTATCCTTGCCATCTAGTAACAACTACAACAACATCAGATACATGAGGGCTGTCACGGCTATAGCTACAATTTATTGATTTATCGATCTCCCTTATACATATTAGTGAGACATCGATATAGTCCACTCACAACTGTAGTGACGGAGAAAGAATTGAACCAATAGCACGTAAGCAAGTGTCAGTTTATGAAAGTTTTCATAATATGTATACTACAGTCAAGTTTCCATAGTATCTGCTGGGCTCAGACTGGCTGGAATGGTCTTTCCACTAGCATGTTAAGGTTTAATTCCCGATTAAATGACCACAAAACCAGAAAATTTTTTTTAAACAATTAGTACTGGCACAAAATGCCACCAATGAAGGTGGAAAACGCACAAAATGTCAGAAATCTGATACATAACTTTGCATTTTTCTTGGTAAATTGGTTGCTATTTGTAACAAAGTATGAGAACCACTACGCCAACTCTTACCCCCCCCCCCCCAAGTCCGCCCATTTCCGGTGTAGAGACGTCTTTTGTTTACATCTGTGTAATTGTCGCCTACTTCCGCAAATGTCATCTTCTGTTTCAAGCCCCGCCCCCCTTCGATCACGCCTCCACCTCCTCCCCCCCCCCCCACCATTCCCCTATAGTCTAACCTTGCTACAACTCATTTTTCCCCCCTTACCAACAAGACCAAAAAAAAACCTTGAAGATAGAAAGGGTTCAAAGAGAGATAATCTTCTTGTGGAATGGAAATAATTGAAAAAAATTGGGTTTGCCTGTTCTCCTTGTGTTACAACTATTTGGCTCGCCTCCCCTTTTCTGAGGTGAAAATAATTGCTTCGTCTGTATTGTGAGTTTTTTCCCCCCGTTTTTTTCCCCCGTTTACACCGAAGGATCTTTCGGTAATTTGAGTAAAAGACGATGAAAGGAACCGTATTTTTTTTATATTTCGGTTCTCTCTCTTGTCCTTTATTGTCTTTATTTTGAAACACTTGCAGTGTTTGCGTGTTCATTAAGTTTATGTGTTTATTTTGAACATTTTCTATGTTTGTGTGTTCATTAAGTTTATGTGTTTATTTTGAACATTTTCTATGTTTGTGTGTTCATTAAATTTATGTGTTTATTTTGAACATTTTCTATGTTTGTGTGTTCATTAAGTTTATGTGTTTATTTTGAACATTTTCTATGTTTGTGTGTTCATTAAGTTCATGTGTGTTTAATTTATTCGATATTATCTCTACAAAAGACATGTTTGTGTTCTGGGGGCCGGGGCTAAGGTTTTACCTTTTTACATTTTTTGTAAAATTTTCAAAATAAGTCTTTTTTTTTAAATATTATTTTATTTTTATAAAAAGGCAGTATACCTCCCCCCTCCCAACCACTAACCCTAAACCACCCACCTCACACACAACTCAACAAAATATTTGGTTATAACTAATATTGGCCCCCACCGTTAGCGTTATGAAATCTGTTGCTTTTTTTTTTAAATGGCGCTTAGTCGTGAAGAACTTTGTGTTTGTGTCCATGGGCAACGGTCAGAGCACTTGACTAAATATATACCTCCACGCGTGGATAGCTAGATGACTATACACATGGCTAGGTTCATCTGCCTGTTTGTCTTCCGCCTGACTAGCTCATCACCAGCACGGCCGAGACTAACCGCTCATAGAAAATTGCATTTTATTGAACACTGGGGGGGGTGGCACCCCGGGGGTGGGGGATGAGGGCTTCGGGGCGGTGGGGGGACTAAAGAATGTGGCATAGTGTGCAGCAGGCTACTCAGCTTACTGACAATTGAATAATATTATGTATGATATGTGCACACTGTGGTTTTATGTTATATAATTCTCAACTTCGAGAAGACGCAAGACTATTGATAGATTGTGGAATTCCGAATACGTCGACAAATCGCGACAGCGGGGAAAAAATACTATAGTGTGAAAGTGGGTCAAGATGGATCACTCAGGAAGTCTTCACCCGTCAGCTATAGATGTTTAAAATGTTTCAAAATAAATTTCGCTTTACAGAAAACATACTTCGCTTTGTCATTGTGTCAGTATCAAAGATTGTGTCAGTATCTTACCCCCTTTCTTTGCGGCGTATGATACGCCGCGGGACGACTAGTATATATATATATATATATATATATGTATATATATATATATATATATATATATATATATATATATATATATAAATGAATTCGAATAGCTTATTCTTAAGGGTACCAACTGTATCTGAAACCTCCAAGACCTATAGTTGGGGAGGGATGGAACATAGCCAAGGGGCTATTCCGATTGTTGTTGTTAGTTAAAAGACATCAAACAGGTAGAATTGGTAAGACTAATGGTGGGTGAGGTGACAGAAGATGAAACGACATGTAATGCGGTTTATGTTTTGTCTTAACAGATGATATGTATATATATATATATATATATATATATATATATATATATATATATATATATCTAGTCAGTGCTAATGTCTTGTCTTATTCATCTGTTGTGTCTTGGTGAATATACGTGAACTGATGATCATGAGCGAGAAAAGGATTCAACATATATAGATAGATTAGATAGATTAGATAGATTATATAGATTAGATAGAATAGGTAGATTAGATAGATTAGAAAGATCAGATAGATTAGATAGACAGACAGACAGGCAGGCAGTCAGACAGACAGATAGATAGATAGATTTATTGATGATAGATAGATAGATAGATAGATAGATAGATAGATAGATAGATAGATAGATAGATAGATAGATAGATAGATAAAATATATTTCCGTCATCATTAATTTAGCCGCATACATTACCATTTTTGTCACACGACAAAACTGTTTGGACCAATCGAATGTTTGCGTGCAAGAGCAATAAGAAAAACGGAACACAGAAACACGGACAGCCAGGGAAAATAAAATAAAATTACATTTGTCTGAAAAAAACAACAACCCAGAATACGTTTACATATCTACCCAGTTTCATGCCCAACTACGGTGCATGGGTGTGCGAAACCCCAGGGCGACAGCGACAGAACCCTCGGGCGAAAGCGATAGAACCCTCGAAGAATAACTTTAAAGTTATCGTTTCTAAGTTTATGTCTTAGTGTAAGTCTTTTTTTTTTTTATTTCTCAAGTCGTTTATTTACATTAGCTGGGAATATTCATAAACTCTACTGATTATTGATAGAAGTCTTAGCAAGTTGGTTTCAGCGAGGGAAAAATGGTTTTAGGAATGGATAAGTTGTAGAAAGAGATAAGTAGGAAAGTGTTAATGAAACTCAGCAAGTACATTTTCAAATGACATTTTGGAAAACTTGTTTTCCATTAGGCCAGAGGTCGGCAACCTTTTGAGACGAAAGGGCCAAAAGTTATAATTCACAATTTTCTCAGGTTTTAAAGCGCCACTAAAATTAATGTTCTAGTATTTTGGTATTTGATAAGGCAACGATTGGACATCGAAAGAGCCGCAACTTGAGATCGAAAGAGCCGCATGCGGCTCGCGAGCCTCAGGTTGCCGACCACTGCCCTAGACAGTAAAGTCGACGCCCCCCCCCTTGTCTCCACAGGGGCGTGAACTCACGTTGTGCAACCAACTGTGTGATAAATTTTTAAGTACGAAAATACAAAAAAATGTGTTTTGTTTACAGTTTATGGCATGGCCATCACTGCAAGAGGATTGTTTAAAATGTGTTAAAAGCATCGGGAGTGAGTGAAAGAGTGGTGTGTCAAACAACTTTGATCGGTGTGAAGTACAGGTCGAAAATTGTATTGCCGTGTGAAGAGTGTTAAATGTAGGCCTACTGCGCAAGAGATTTTGTGACGTAGACATCGCATTTTCTGGTATGTTATGGTGTTTAGTTGAATATTTAATGATAGATGAAGTTTGTGTAATTGATGAAGTTTGTGTGGCAGTTGAGGTTTGTATGATGGTTGAAGCTTGCATTATAGTTGATGTTTGCATGATAGATGTTTTTTGTGTTATAGTTGATGTTTGTATGATAGTTGAAGTTTGCATGATAGATGTTTTTTGTATTATAGTTGATGTTTGCATGATAGATGTTTTTTGTATTATAGTTGATGTTTGTATGATAGTTGAAGTTTGTATGAAAGTTATCTGAAACATATATACTATAGTCTCACGGGTATATGCTGTTAGTAAAAATTTTACACTAAAAAAAAAACAGAACTAAATATTTTAATCTCTGTTTTGAGCAAACTAGTCATATACGCGAAAAGATTACACAAACGAAGAACGATTGAAGCAAATAAAATATTTCAATTGACGACATTATTCTGTGCCCTGCCTAATGTCCATACCCGTCATACGAACGTTTGAGTAAAGAAATTCAAAATCTTAAAGCTTATCTCTAAATACGTGTGGCTTTTTTTCTAAGCTTTTAGCACCACAATTAGATAAATACGTGACACACCACAACTAGATAAATACGTGACAAACCAAAATTAGATACATACTTGACACACCACAATTAGATACATACTTGACACATCACAATTAGATAAATACGCTACACACCACAATTATATAAATACCCGACACACCACAATTAGATAAATACGCTACACACCACAATTAGATAAATACCCGACACACCGCAATTAGATAAATACGTGACACACCACAATTAGATAAATACCCGACACACCACAATTAGATAAATACGTGACACACCACAATTATATAAATACCCGACACACCACAATTAGATAAATACTCTACACACCACAATTATATAAATACCCGACACACCACAATTAGAAAAATACGTGACACACCACAATTAGATAAATACCCGACACACCACAATTAGATAAAAAGGTGACACACCACAATTAGATAAATACCCGACACACCACAATTAGATAAAAAGGTGACACACCACAATTAGATAAATATGTGACACACCACAATTAGCTAAATAAGCGACACACCACAATTAGATAAATACGTGACACACCGCAATTAGATAAATACGTGACACACCACAATTAGATAAATACGTGACACACCACAATTAGATAAATACCCGACACACCACAATTAGATAAATACGTGACACACCACAATTATATAAATACCCGACACACCACAATTAGATAAATACTCTACACACCACAATTATATAAATACCCGACACACCACAATTAGAAAAATACGTGACACACCACAATTAGATAAATACCCGACACACCACAATTAGATAAAAAGGTGACACACCACAATTAGATAAATATGTGACACACCACAATTAGCTAAATAAGCGACACACCACAATTAGATAAATACGTGACACACCGCAATTAGATAAATACGTGACACACCACAATTAGATAAATACGCTACACACCACAATTAGATAAATACCCGACACACCGCAATTAGATAAATACGTGACACACCACAATTAGATAAATACCCGACACACCACAATTAGATAAATACGTGACACACCACAATTATATAAATACCCGACACACCACAATTAGATAAATACTCTACACACCACAATTATATAAATACCCGACACACCACAATTAGAAAAATACGTGACACACCACAATTAGATAAATACCCGACACACCACAATTAGATAAAAAGGTGACACACCACAATTAGATAAATATGTGACACACCACAATTAGCTAAATAAGCGACACACCACAATTAGATAAATACGTGACACACCGCAATTAGATAAATACGTGACACACCACAATTATATAAATACCCGACACACCACAATTAGATAAATACGTGACACACCACAATTATATAAATACCCGACACACAACAATTAGATAAATACGCTACACACCACAATTATATAAATACCCGACACACCACAATTAGATAAATACGTGACACACCACAATTAGATAAATACCCGACACACCACAATTAGATAAAAAGGTGACACACCACAATTAGATAAATATGTGACACACCACAATTAGCTAAATAAGCGACACACCACAATTAGATAAATACGTGACACACCACAATTAGATAAATACGTGACACACCACAATTAGGTAAATACGTGACACACCACAATTTGATAAATACGTGACACACCACAATTTGATAAATACGTGACAGATTAGAACACACTCAGTGAGGAATTCTCATTTATGTCACTATGACCTATTAACAACAAATTACGATCATAAAAAAAAATCAACAGCAAAGCATAGTGAAGAGTAATCGCCAATTGATTTAAAGGATATTTTAAAATTATTTTGAATTCGATCTAATTTGATGTACGAGAAGTAATTAACAATGTTCTGGAACGATAATAAGTCCTTTTCAGATTTCTTTGAATACTTGTTTATTATTGCCAGTGATGTCTTTACATTTCCCATAATGAAGTTTTACGCATCTTCCTAATACAGTTCACAGGCCCGACCCCAGAAGTGGCAGTAGCTGCCTTAAAAGGTGGGCAATGCAGTGACGCAGGGTTGCAGGGCCCCATGCCGAATGAAGGGCCCCGCACTTCGATCGATTTTTGTTTGTTTGACTTGACTGCAGCAAAACTAAACGCACGTGACACTCGCCCTTAGCCCATGTCGGAGGATGGACTACTAAACACATGTCAAGGGGCACTGAGTCTCAAGGGGCCCCCAGAGTGTTTAGGTCCCCGTCCCCCCCCCGGAGTCTTTAAGGGTCACCTTAACCTGTTATAGAGCACTTTGAAATTAATTTGTAGTTATCGAAAATGGGGGCGGCATCGGGCACATCACGCAGAGACTGTCTGGGGGTCCGTTATGGAGATCAAAGACGTTAAATGATCGAATATCTATTAGCCGATGTTTTGAATCATTGACAGCATCGAACGTAAAATTTATCATGAACTGACTTTTAAGCTCTCCGAGAATATACAATTGCAAAAAACTTTTAAAAAAAGTATATTTCTAATGTTGAATGTCAATGTATCTTTCTGAATAATTCCACTAAAATGTCTTTGTCTTTTTCTATTTTTTTTCAAATAAAAGTTATTATTATATTTCCAACATATTCATCCCGTTTTGTTTGGTTTATTTTTTTTTTCTATTTTATTAAACGCAGTGGATACGGTAACATCAAGACGGGAGTTCGTATTTTTTTTTCCGGGTTACATCAATAGATATTGCTCCACACCCTAACCCAATCCCTACCCCTATCTCTATCCCGATCCCTACCCCTACCCCTACCCCTATCCCTAACCCTAACCCTAATCCTAACCCTAATATAATTGCCTGCACCCGAAAAAAAATGAGTACTCCCGCTAACACTAATATAATGGCGCTTGATGTTACCGTAGCCCAGTGGCGTCAATAGGGTTGGTGTCACCCGGTGCGGTAACTCATGGTGTCACCCCTCTCATGACACCCCATAGACATATAGCATTCCAACAGTTTACTTAAACTTTATACATGGCTTCTCTTAAACCTTAAATTAAGCTAAATGAGTGCTTTATACACCTGAATGACTGCTTTAGACCACTGAATGACTGAATGACTGCTTTAGACTCCTGAATGACTACTTTAGACCCCTGAATGACTGCTTTAGACCCCTGAATGTCTGCTTTAGACCCCTGAATGACTGCTGTAGACCCCTGAATGACTACTTTAGACTCCTGAATGACTGCTTTAGACCCCTAATTGACTGCTTTAGACCACTGAATGACTGCTCTGGACCCCTAAATGATGCAATAGTCTGGGCCCTAAATATGTCATCCGGACCCGTGAATGACCTATCTGGACATTCATTTCTGCTCCGGACACTATACAAAACAAACACCAGGAACATTCCAGTCTAATCAGCCACCTTTTGTAGACAACATTATACGTTATGTTAAGTACAATTTCCCATCATGTCATTTATTGTTAACTCTGTTTTTATTTCAATCACTCAATCAGTAGAGTAGCGAGCCTAACTCGTAACCGGGGCACAAATACCTTTATACCCCCCCTCCCATTCCAAAACTATATAATATTATATGTTTTGCTGACCATTTGGCGCCCCTTTGCGAGTAGCGCGCGGGGCATGATGCGCCCCCTTGCCCCTCCTCGCTACGCCACTACACTTAACATTATATATATATCCAGATACTCCGCTGTTTCTATCCACGACCTCAAAATGTATCCATCTAGTTACTCTGTGTACATAATACTTGATGCAGACTCTTTCTGTTCATCAACCAATGTATAATAAAACCACTACACCCATCAATGGTACCCCAGCTTCCAAGAGATTAAAACTGACCTTCATCGCGGAACTCTCTATACCAGGGCCCAGCCAACAAAAAATTAAAATAAAATTGAAGAGTTCCGCAGTTTAATAAAGGGAAGTCACCGATGCGCCGAAGGGAGTGGAATGACGTAATGACATAATGATTGCTAGGCTATTGATTAGCTCGTAATGGTTTGATTCATGGAGGAGTGAACTCATTGAATAGATTAAGGCTGAAATGAAGTGAGAAGACTGCAATGGAATCAATCAATGGAAGATAAAAAAAAGACTTTTATTCCATTAACTTTTAGAAATTATTTCAATCCACGGCTGAAACACAGGGGCAATTATCCCTTCCACTTTTTTCTATCTTTGCTCGTGACGAATCATGAAATTAAGTGATTTGCAATGCATCACGGGAAATCTCTACATTAATGATATATTTTAAAAAAATCTTAGCATAATATTTGTTCCATTTAAGGCTAATAATTGTAACAAATCGTTAAGTTCTTTATAAATATATTATACAAACATCAACAAGCAAAAATTAAACCTACCAAAATCTAAACAAATAATAATAAATTAATAAGAAACATTAAAATGTACATAAATATAATTTTACAAACTAAATGTATACAACAAAAATTGTATGAATTGAATTCTATGACCTGTGTGAATATCTGTGTAAAGCATTAAATGAGTAATTTAAAGAAAGGGTTTACACAAGATATAAAGTGGAAATTACAAGAAAAATACTAAAATTGATAGAAGAGAAAAATAGAATTTACAGAAGATAGCAACTTGAAGTTATAGAAGGTTAAATAAAGTTTAATCAAGAGTTAACAATGTCTTTGGACAAAACGTAGTCTCGGATATGCTTAACGCATTTATTTTTCAAGAGTGAAAAATATTTACCTTTAATCAGTGGCGTCGCTGTGGATGGTGTCACCCGGTGCAGCCAGCACACCCGCACACCCTAGTGACGCAACTACCTCTAATGATTCTATAATATGTTATATATATATATATAGAGTTCGCTGGAAGAGCGTTGTTGAGGCCCTATGCTCCCACGCGGAGTCAGAGGATTAAGTCAAGTAAGTCATATATATATATATATATATATATATATGAGAGTTTCTTAATATAAGTCCTCGACGTGTTAAGCAGTGTGTAAATATCTTATTATTGCACAAGCTTGGAAACATGTGGTAGCTGTGGCTCTTTCATTCAAATATTGAAATAAGACAGTTATTGCTGATTCAAGTTTATTACACGAATGACACAATAAAATATGCGTATAATAAAGGGTTCACTGTATATGTTATATTAAAATAAGAATTCAATTATACTTTCTGAAGTCCATTAGGATTACACACAGTAAATAAATAATGTCTCTAGTAATCTAGTCTTCTGTTCACCAAGAAGAAAATAGCTATTAAATATTCCATTATAAACTTGTACAAAAATATTAGCGGTGTGGGTTCTGAGATAAATCGAAAGTAAAGAATTAATACAACAGTATTCCAGTTTAAAATTGTCAAACGTAAACAATAGTAGTAAAAATCATGAAAAAAATCGGATCTGTCCGAAACCAAAAAAAAATAACCAAGCCTACTGATCAAACCTATGGGAATATAACTCTATCCAAAGGTTGTGCAGGGTACAGCTAGTGGTAATAGTATTAATTACCATGGTAATACAATTCATAAATGTGAGTTGTTCTTTTCTTTTTAACTGTACTATTAAAAAAAATATATATATATATACATATATTCTCGACATTTAATCAGGGCCAGTCCTACGCCAATAGGAACCCATTTTTCTTAACTGTCCCCGTCACATATTTCGGAAGACCCCTCCCCCGTTTAAGTAAGAAATTCTATCAAAGGGGCTTGCTTAGTGCACGCGTAACAACTTAGTTTTCTCTTTAAATAATGAAAAATCTAGATTACTTTCATGAAATAACACAAACCTTTTCAGTTTTCAAGATACTGTAAACCACCGGTTCTCAACCATCTTCGCGACTGTACCCCAAAGGGTTTGCGAAATTAGGTCCGCGGATGCCCCCTTACAGTTCAACAAACTGGCGACCTTCTTCAAACTTTTTGTTTGTTTTAAACGTCAAATATGTGTCGCTGCGGACCCCCCCCTGCATAACCTTTTCTCGTACCCAGTTGGGGGTCCACGCACCGCAAACAGAGAACCGCGATTTTAAACTTTGTCGTGATTTGGCTTGCAAGCTTGGAGAAAGGGTTGGGGGGGGGGGGTTGGAGAAATTGGAAGGACTGCAATCGGGCTCCGTAGTTTCTAAAACCGACACTTTTTTAAAAAAATAATTCATAAAGCGGTTGAGCGTTCCACTAGCGCGTGGGTGAATTGAAACACTGGCTTCATTCACGAACACGGGGATAGAGATAAAACCAAAAGTAAACAAATAACAAATAGACTGGAGCTGATGTTTAAGCTTGTTAAGTCCACAGGAGGCGATATCATCTTGATAGGTCACGTATATAGCTGGCTGGCTGGCTGGCCGGACAATAGAGATAGCCCAAGTTTAGCGAGGGGGGGGGGGGTGTTAGTTTGTTTACCTCCTGTGTGTGGTGAAACTTAAAATGTGTCTTTGTTTTAAATCAATGAATGTACTTTTCAAACAGAAAAGGGGTGGGGGTAGGGAGGTGCGGTTGATTGATGTCGCCACAAATCATTTGCTCCTTTTGTAGAGTAATTTAGATATTAGTTTAAAAAATTAAGTCATGTGATAATAATAATAAGTTTGGCGTAAACAATGAGCTTTGGGGAAACTACCGAAATACAAACAAGACGAACAATACTATATATGTATTTTACTAACTATATTGTGTACTGTGTTTGTCTCATCGTTGACCGAAGATACGTTTTTAACAATTAGAGTTTAGAAAAGGAATTTTAACCATCGCTGCAGTGAAAGCGAAAAAAAAAACGTGTAGGCTGACTGCACAATAGTTGGCTGCAGCAGATGAGCCTGCCAAATTAAAGCTGTGGGCAGCGCATGGCACCCACTAATTTATTAATCTCTCTAAATCTAGCTTTGTACTCCCGAATAAATCCCACTCATACTATTCGCGTTGTTATAGGACTGCGATCTGTAATTGCCGATATATATATATATATATATATATATATATATATATATATATATCCTCCAGCGGAAGTCTGAGGAGTACTCACCAACAGATCAAAAGTGTATTTACCATCGTGGTGTTCCAATTTGAATGGATTGAAGAAAATACTCTAGAACAGTTACACTTTTTGAGAACATAGTGAACAACAACTGTCAGCGATCCATGTGACCAGGGCCGTTTTAAGTTCATCTTAGGCCCTCCCCGACTTCATTTTAAATATTTTTTTCAAGAATGCACCCGCACTACTTTGAGATTTGTAATTTAAATAAACTTTCCGCTAAGCACACTCTATGCATTGATGACGTAGTAGTTCCGGTGTTACATCATGCGCTTCGCAATCGTTGCTTATCGTTAATCGTGTGCTTCTGTTAATCGTGTGCTTCTGTTAATCGTGTGCTACTTTTTCTTACAAGAGGAAACACGATAATTGATTTGAGAAGCGGAAGAAAAATGAGGAGCAAGAAAAAGCATTGCGAAAAATTCAGGATTCCGTGCTGCAATTTATGACCAGAGACACTGAATGCATTACTAGTAAAACTAGTAATACTAGTGATATTGACATTCCATTCACTTCTTCGGCCACAATGTACACCAACAATACCGCAATACCAAAAATAATGATGCCGAACTGTGCTGAAAAAAGTGAAACAACCGAAACAAGTGTTACAAAGGGAAAGGTATCTGCAAATTATGTTATGGGTCATGCTGAAGCTGCTGTGTTTGATTAGCCTAAAGACTGTATATTAGGGTCAGTAGGAGATTCTGGTTCGAAGCATGAGCTGCATGACAAAGAATACAGCTATTCAAGTCATCCAGCTGATTGGTAGATAACTGCACATCTAAGATGCTATTATGCTGAACATATTTCTTAACAAAGTTTGGAGTCAAATTTTACATGATAGGGTAGACAATTTGGTGACAAGATCAGATAACCAATGGTGAAACTGTCACGCGAGACTGGCTTCTCTATTCTCTTTCAACGGGTAAAGTGTTTTGTTATGTGTGCAAGCTGTTTGACTACAACACCGATTTCGCAAATCAGTTAATTAATGATTTTGATGTCTGGAAAAACGCCATCGCAAGGGTTACATCACATGAGAAGTCGAAGGATCACATTTCTGCTCTGTCAAGGATGTTAGAATGTCAACAGGCATCTAGGATTGAAGAAAAACTGCAAAAGGAGAAGCAAAAATTGTGCAAATACTGGACTGATGTTCTCAACAGAATAGATGTGATAAGATTTCTTGCTGAAAGAGGGTTAACTTTTCGCGGTGACAGCCATTTATATAACTGTTATAACAATAGAAATTACCTTGGTTGCATTGACCTTTTAGCTGAGTTCGATCCCTTACCTAAGCGACACATTGAGAGACATGGAAATCCCAGAAAGGGTAATGTATATCTTTCTGCCAGTATATGTCATAAATTTATTGAACTAATGGGATCCAGAATATTGATGCAGATACTGTCTGAAATGAAGAATTCTTATTATATTGGAATCAGTATTGGTACCAATTCCGTCTTCAGCGCTATTATCACTAGAAAACAATATGAATTGTTTAATAATTATTAATGTTTCGTAGGAAATCCGACGATCGATGAAGAGTTAGGCGAATCTTTAATATTTCGATCAATGAAATAAACTGATGGGATCTAAAATATGACTATGGCGAATTTTAAACAAATTTTAATATACTGTTTACAGTATATATAAATTAACTCCCTTGGAACTATTTTTAGCCATTATAATTTTGAAAAGTGAATACATTAAATTTTAAAATGTGTAAAATATGTTATAAGATGTGAAACGTCTCAACCGTTCATTGTGAACTTAGCATGTCTGATACGATCTAGCGAAACAGGGCAGACCTTACGAATTACGGGGCCCAATTTAACGGATACTTGCGAGGCCCATCTTTTAATTTTTTATACAACAACTACTATTACTATTTATTAGATCATGTAAATTCAGGCCCGTAGCCAGAGGGGGGCTAGGGGGGTGGGCTGAGCCCACCCCCGTGCATGACCTGAGCCCCCCCCCCGTGCATGATTTGAGTTTTTTTTACACAATTTTAATAATAACGGCTATAAAACATCAATCATTTTGTTTAATAAATCAATAATAATAAAAACTTAATAGTTTATATTTTGGCAATCATTCAGGCTATTTATAAATACTTACATATGTAGCTTATCTAATTTTTGGGCATAAAAGATTGAATCTTATTGAAGTTCACTTCTGGGTATTTTGGGCAGCATTGACATTTGGTGCTTCAACAGCCGTGTGTGACAGCAGTTTCTCAACCCTCACACGAATGCTCACCCCATATCGCAGATAAATGTTACAAAAGCGTCTAAGCAATCTTTCCCTGCTTGCATTTGAAAAAGATTTAACAGACAATCTGAATGCTGAGGCATTTTTAGATAAATTCAGTGCTAAACCCAGGCCCGTAGCCAGGTCAAAGTAAGCAGGGAAGCACCAGTACCCAGCAAGGGGGCACCTTTACTTTTTCTTTATTTTTTCCTCTTTTTCTTCTTTTTTAAGTGGGGGGGGGGTGGCACTCCACACCTAGCGGGGGGGGGGCACGGCCCCCCCAGTGCCCCCCTAGGCTACGGGGCTGGCTAAACCACGAAGTTTGCAAATTTGAAACGTATAATAATATAAGTTTGCAACAAGTGCCGACGAGTGGGGGGGGGCAGGGGGGCCAATGCCCAGGGGCCCGGCGAGTTTTAGGGACCCGGACTGAGCTGGCCAATCAACTTTTTAAAATATTAATATCAGCCCAGGGGCCCGAAATCTCTGTCGGTGGGCCTGTTCGCAACCTTGTAATAGTTTTATATATTGATATCTTCTGAGGACAACTAGCAACTTAAATAAGTAAATAAAATAACATTGGCTTCTGACTTCATTTTTACACATATGTATAATAAAATAATAAAGTACAAACTCCGTGATTTCTGAGTGATGTTATTTAATTTGCAAATTTACTTTTTAGCAGAATTAATTTTATTTTTAATTGAATAATTGCGACTGTTTTTGTTGATAGATCTGTTCTTTAATTTTGTTTTTAATATTTTATAAGAGATATCACACAAATAGCTAAGCTTTATTCATTCAACTTTGTCGTTCTTCCCGGGTTGTACGTTAAACAAACAGTATAATAATATAAATCAGGTATCTACTATGTAACAATTGTGTAGCAGAACTATTGGTCAATATATTTATAACAGGAATCAGAAATTGCTCAGCCTCAATAAATTTTTATCATTAAAACTCTTGACTATTGAAATTATTTTTTAACAAAACTGCAACATGCCATGCATTATTAAAACGTAGTTTTAATTATATATTTCTAATTAATAGCTAAACAATCGGTACTAAAATGCACCATTCCAGATATGGAACTGCAAAAAATTTTTTGGGGAGGGGACTCACTGAGATCCCCTCCCCAAATCCCTTCTCTCCGTTCGCAAGCTTTCGGCGCTTCGCGCCTACATTTTCGCCCCCCCCCCCGAACATTTCTTCTACCCCACCAAGGGTGGATTTAGGGGGAGGGGACGGGGGGGGCCCATGCCCCACCTCCCCCGTTATCGCAAGTTTAGGTAATACATCATTAAATTATCGAAATAGTTTTTGTTCTAAGACCAATTTTCGACAATGAAAACAGTTTTGACCCCGCCCGCGCCCCCGTGGTCAATGTTTTGCCCCCCCCCTACCGTCAAGTTGTCTAGATCCGCCCCGATCATTTCTTCGGCACACCCCGCCCCCCCCCGAAAAAAAATTTCTTCGCCCCCCCGAAAATGTCTTAGCCCCCCCCCCAATCCAATATTCCTGGCTACGGGCCTGTGTAAATTGCGGGGTCCCTGCCAGGACCGGGGTGCATTCTTTAAAAAAATAATTAAAATAAGGTCAGGCAGGGCCTACGACTTTGAAAGTGCCTAGGGCCTACGATGATCTTAACATGGCCCTGGATAGATAAACTGCTAGATTTGATAGAGGACTACAGATTGACAAAAACAACAATCAATAGATTCACTGAACGGAATATCTTTTTGCCGTAAAGTAGAAAGATGGGCAGATAAAGTAGAGAGATGGGCAGATAAAGTAGAGAGATGGGCAGATAAAGTAGAGAGATCGTCAGATAAAGTAGAGAGATGGGCAGATAAAGTAGAGAGATGGTCAGATAAAGTAGAGAGGCAGATAAAGTAGAGAGATGGGTAGATAAAGTAGAGAGATGGTCAGATAAAGTAGAGAGATGGGCAGATAAGGCAGAGAGATGGTCAGATAAAGTAGAGAGATGGTCAGATAAAGTAGAAAGATGGTCAGATAAAGTAGAGATGGGCAGATAAAGTAGAGAGATGGGCAGATAAAGTAGAGATATGGTCAGATAAAGTGGAGAGATAAAGTAGAGAGATGGGCAGATAAAGTAGAGAGATGGTCAGATAAAGTAGAGAGATCGTCAGAAAAAGTAGAGAGATGGGCAGATAAAGTAGAGAGATGGTCAGATAAAGTAGAGAGATAGGCAGATAAAGTAGAAAGATCGTCAGATAAAGTAGAGAGATGGGCAGATAAAGTAGAGAGATGGTCAGATAAAATAGAGAGATGGGCAGATAAGGCAGAGAGATGGTCAGATAAAGTAGAGAGACGGTCAGATAAAGTAGAGAGATGGTCAGATAAAGTAGAGAGATGGTCAGATAAAGTAGAGATTGGCAGATAAGGCAGAGAGATGGTCAGATAAAGTAGAGAGATGGGCAGATAAAGTAGAGAGATGGGCAGATAAGGCAGAGAGATGGTCAGATAAAGTAGAGAGATGGTCAGATAAAGTAGAGAGATGGTCAGATAAAGTAGAGAGATGGTAAGATAAAGTAGAGAGATGGGCAGATAAAGTAGAGAGATGGGCAGATAAAGTAGAGAGATGGTCAGATAAAGTAGAGAGATAGGCAGATAAAGTAGAGAGATGGGTAGATAAAGTAGAGAGATGGTCAGATAAAGTAGAGAGATGGTCAGATAAAGTAGAGAGATGGCAGATAAGGCAGAGAGATGGTCAGATAAAGTAGAGAGATGGTCAGATAAAGTAGAGAGATCGTCAGATAAAGTAGAGAGATAGGCAGATAAAGTAGAGAGATGGGTTGATAAAGTAGAGAGATGGTCAGATAAAGTAGAGAGATGGTCAGATAAAGTAGAGAGATAGGCAGATAAAGTAGAGATTGGCAGATAAGGCAGAGAGATGGTCAGATAAAGTAGAGAGATGGGCAGATAAGGCAGAGAGATGGTCAGATAAAGCAGAGAGATGGGCAGATAAAGTAGAGAGATGGGCAGATAAAGTAGAGAGATGGTCAGATAAAGTAGAGAGATAGGCAGATAAAGTAGAGAGATGGGTTGATAAAGTAGAGAGATGGTCAGATAAAGTAGAGAGATGGTCAGATAAAGTAGAGAGATAGGCAGATAAAGTAGAGATTGGCAGATAAGGCAGAGAGATGGTCAGATAAAGTAGAGAGATGGGCAGATAAGGCAGAGAGATGGTCAGATAAAGCAGAGAGATGGTCAGATAAAGTAGAGAGATGGTCAGATAAAGTAGAGAGATGGTAAGATAAAGTAGAGAGATGGGCAGATGGGCGAATCCGCGGCATCACGTCACTTATCAATTCTAACACTATCATGCATTAGTTTATCTATTTACTGTGCAACCTATACATCTACACAGAGCGACTGTATTGTCTCGTTGCAGGTGGTCAAGATGCTGGTGACTATCGTGCTGCTGTTCGGGGTCTGCTGGCTGCCGCTTCACATCTTCATCATCATCATCACCTTCAACTTCAACTTCTTCGGGGCTGCTGCCAACACCATCTACTTCGGTGTCCACTGGCTGTCCATGGCCAACAGCTTCGTCAACCCGCTCATCTACGGCTTCATGAATGAAAGTTTTAGGGTATTTCCGATCATTTCTATTTTTAGATAACTACGGTTTTTTCCCCACATCTCATTACTATAGTTAAAAAGACACTATATTTCAAATAGAATAAAAATTAGCTTGTGTCATATTTATTGTAATTTTATTATGCATGGATTTATCTTAATATATGTTGTTTGTTTTTTTAAAATAAAAATAGCAATGTCGTATCTAAGGACGTGTGCACCAGATGCGCGAACGAAACCAAGCTTTTAACGGCCTAACAGAGTCGAAATTTTAACACTGATAAATGTATATATATAAAGAATCTATTAATTTTATCTGAGCCCGAAGCCTTTGCTTTTAAGTATGTTTGTACCTATAAATATCAAACTTCATTATTAATATTTTTTTCTCAAGATTGAAAAAAACAAACAATTGACAATGAAAATATAAACGCATCTTTAGATGTTTGTGACAATTTTTTTTTTGCCATTTTTTTTCAAAGGCGGATCTAAACAGTATGGCCCACTCGTGTCTACGCCGTCGCTGGGGCCACAAGAAACTGAAGCACCGGTCAGCGGCCCTGAGGTGGAAACTGGGCGATTGCAACGTCCACGACGCCAGCTACCACGTCCAGTCCCGAGGGGGCTACCTGACCAAGTCCCTACACCGCCACGAGCTGAAGGGCAACCGACAGAAGTGGAGAAACGGACACACCATGAGCACGCCCTCGCTGGACGTGGCCGGACTGTGCACCTGCGAGCTGAACAGCGTGACGAACTACAGCAACATGGACTTCACCGAACTTAACCCGGCGTGCCAGTACCCTGACAGGAGTAAGACCGTCTTTCTCGCCGCCGGGAAGCGAAGGGCGTTTACCTCCAGGGAGCGCGAGCCTTCGTCCGGATCGAGTGTTGACGACGCCACGCTGAGGGTCAAGCAGAAGGGGGGAGGAGGGGCGGAACACGTGTGTAGGAACTCGAAGCTGAAATGCAGGTGTGATCCACACGCCGGTGTGTTGTTTGACGGCTCAAACGTTGTGTTACTGCAAGAGAGCAAACGCAAAGAGCTGGGATAGAGAGCAATGATAGACATGTGGATCCAAGAGTATTATTGATTGGCTCGGACAGTGTTTGATAGACCGACATTGAGGCCGATTAACTGGAAGAGTGACCTATTGACTTGTATTGAAACTGACTGATTAGTACCCAGACTGATTGATTGGAACTGAGACTGGTCGATTGGAATTGAGACTGATCGACTGGTATTGAAACAGATTTACTAGGGTAGCAGCTGACTGATTTGTGATTGACAGGCAATGAGATTTATTGACCTGTATAGAGACTAATATACTGATATTGTAAATGATTAGCTAGGATTGTGACTGCTTGATTGTTATTGAATCTCAACGAATGCAAACGGATTAACGGATTGGGTACTGACTGGTTGAAAAAAAAAAGCACTGATAAATTTATGAGGAGAAACCCCATTCACTGGGCTAGAGTACTGATCGGCACAGATCAACTGACTTAATAAAGTACAGTACTGAATGACAGTGCTGTATGTATTTTTTGTTCCTGGGCTAATCACTTATCAACAAAGCAAGATGATCTTTTTGATCGACATAAATTATCAACACAAGCAAGATCTCTGACTGCCTCGCGAATAAATCAAAGCAAGATCTGTGACTGATACGATTAAATACAATTTTTCTTCGATATCCACCCCCTCACCCCCCCCCCCACAGCAGGCTGCCCCTCGATTATGTGATGGGGGTGGGGGGGGCCCTGACACCATTGAAAGATTTCAATGACTGCTTTCTCAGGTATGGACCGTATATCTTTAAACTGCAATACCCTGTCACCACAAAGACCAAAGTTGTTGCAGTAGGTATCGAGTAGTTATGTTATGTATTTATTTATTATGTAAACAATTGTTGCACTGAAACATAGATATATTGTTGTGTTTTGATATTAAAACCCAATGAACCCACAATATGTCATTTATCCGAGCGGTGTGTGTGTGTGTGCGTGTGTGTGTGTGTAGCCGTTACAACGGGTAGGCTGACCAGACAACCCGCCTACTGACCCCTTTCAAAACACTCCGCCCCGCCCCTCTCCCCCCCACTGCTAATAAGTCATATAAGATGTGATCAAATCCTCGACAGATTACATCTGCCCCCCCCCCCCCAATATAATTCGGGAAGTATTAATAAGGACCTAAAATGACCCTAGGGCCCCAACGATATTCCGACCGTTGGAACTGTAATGACCTTATTGCCACCCATGAACTAAGGGCTCCCGTGACCTTAGGCCCCAATGACATTAGGACTGTAGGATTTCAAATGACCTTAGAGCCACGTCAGTTAGCCAAATGTGACAATAGGACACGTCAGCTAGCCTTAATGTGACAGTAGAACACGCCAGCTAGCCTAATGTGACAGTAGAACACGTAAGCTAGCCTAATGTGACAGTAGAACACGTCAGTTAGCCTAATGTGACAGTAGGACACGTCAGCTAGCCTTAATGTGACAGTAGAACACGTCAGTTAGCCTAATGTGACAGTAGGACACGTCAGCTAGCCTTAATGTGACAGTAGAACACGTCAGTTAGCCTAATGTGACAGTAGAACACGTCAGTTAGCCTAATGTGACAGTAGGACACGTCAGTTAGCCTAATGTGACAGTAGGACACGTAAGCTTGCCTAATGTGACAGTAGAACACGTCAGTTAGCCCAATGTGACAGTAGAACACGTCAGTTAGCCTAATGTGACAGTAGAACACGTCAGTTAGCCTAATGTGACAGTAGAACACGTCAACTAGCCTAATGTGACAGTAGGACAAGTCAGCTAGACTAATGTGACAGTAGGACACGTCAGCTAGCCTAATGTGACAGTAGGACACGTCAGTTAGCCTAATGTGACAGTAGGACACGTAAGCTAGCCTAATGTGACAGTAGAACACGTCAGTTAGCCTAATCTGACAGTAGAACACGTCAGTTAGCCTAATGTGACAGTAGAACACGTCAGCTAGCCTTAATGTGACAGTAGAACACGTCAGCTAGCCTAATGTGACAGTAGAACACGTCAGTTAGCCTAATGTGACAGTAGTACACGACAGTTAGCCTAATGTGACAGTAGAACACGTCAGTTAGCCTAATGTGACAGTAGAACACGTCAGTTAGCCTTAATGTGACAGTAGGACAAGTCAGCTAGACTAATGTGACAGTAGAACACGTCAGTTAGCCCTAATGTGACAGTAGGACAAGTCAGCTAGACTAATGTGACAGTAGAACACGTCAGTTAGCCTTAATGTGACAGTAGGACAAGTCAGCTAGACTAATGTGACAGTAGGACAAGTCAGCTAGACTAATGTGACAGTAGGACAAGTCAGCTAGACTAATGTGACAGTAGGACAAGTCAGCTAGACTAATGTGACAGTAGGACAAGTCAGCTAGACTAATGTGACAATAGGACAAGTCAGCTAGACTAATGTGACAGTAGGACAAGTCAGCTAGACTAATGTGACAGTAGGACAAGTCAGTTAGCCTAATGTGACAGTAGAACACGTCAGTTAGCCTTAATGTGACAGTAGAACACGTCAACTAGCCTAATGTGACAGTAGGACAAGTCAACTAGACTAATGTGACAGTAGGACAAGTCAGCTAGACTAATGTGACAGTAGGACAAGTCAGCTAGACTAATGTGACAGTAGGACACGTAAGCTAGGCTAATGTAGGTAGTAGGACAAGTCAGCTAGACTAATGTGACAGTAGGACAAGTCAGCTAGACTAATGTGACAGTAGGACAAGTCAGCTAGACTAATGTGACAGTAGGACAAGTCAGCTAGACTAATGTGACAGTAGGACAAGTCAGCTAGACTAATGTGACAGTAGGACAAGTCAGCTAGACTAATGTGACAGTAGGACAAGTCAGTTAGCCTGATGTGACAGTAGAACACGTCAACTAGCCTAATGTGACAGTAGGACACGTCAGCTAGCCTTAATGTGACAGTAGAACACGTCAGTTAGACTAATGTGACAGTAGAACACGTCAGTTAGCCTTAATGTGACAGTAGGACAAGTCAGCTAGACTAATGTGACAGTAGAACACGTCAGTTAGCCCTAATGTGACAGTAGGACAAGTCAGCTAGACTAATGTGACAGCAGAACACGTCAGTTAGCCTTAATGTGACAGTAGGACAAGTCAGCTAGACTAATGTGACAGTAGAACACGTCAACTAGCCTAATGTGACAGTAGGACACGTCAGTTAGCCTTAATGTGACAGTAGGACACGTCAGTTAGCCTAATGTGACAGTAGAACACGTCAGTTAGCCTTAATGTGACAGTAGGACACGTCAGTTAGCCTAATGTGACAGTAGAACACGTCAGTTAGACTAATGTGACAGTAGGACACGTCAGCTAGCCTTAATGTGACAGTAGGACACGTCAGTTAGAAAGAAGAAATCCAATACATAACACTTTTATCTTAGAGGAAAAAAATTTTTTTTTCATCCAATTTTTTTTATATAAAGAAACGTACAAATAAACCGGACAGGGGAGTTACATTATATGGTAATGTACAGAGCTTTAGCTCGGCGCCCTGTGATAGTTACATCTTGCTGGCGCCCTCCTCTAGATCAGAAAAGGGAGAAATCATCTAACGGCTGTATTCTGGCGACACCGCGAATCCCCTCACCTAGCACCCACCTCTCTACGTCACAGGCTGTAAGCATTTAGTCTCACACGTCACTGGATATTCTAGTCCGCGGGTGGGCTAATGTTTTGAACCGAGGGCCACAATGGGTTATACAATTTAACTGAAGAGAGGGCCACGGACCAAAGTCAGTGGGGGGCGAAATAATATAAATAAAGGTTAACGTCACAGAGTCAACAAAAAACAAAACATTATTGCCCGCCTCAATGTTGCGGCCAATCAACGTGTTGCGGCCAATCAACGTGTTGTGATCAATCAACGTATTGTGACCAATCAACGTGTTGTGATCAATCAACGTGTTGCGGCCAATCAACGTGTTGCGGCCAATCAACGTATTATGACCAATCAACATGTTGTGGCCAATCAACGTGTTGCGGCCAATCAACGTGTTTTGATCAATCAACGTATTATGACCAATCAACGTGTTGTGATCAATCAACTTGTTGCGGCCAATCAACGTATTATGACCAATCAACATGGTGTGGCCAATCAACGTGTTGCGGCCAATCAACGTTTTTTGATCAATCAACGTATTATGACCAATCAACGTGTTGTGATCAATCAACTTGTTGCGGCCAATCAACGTGTTGTGGCCAATCAAGGTGTTGTGAACAATCAACGTGTTGTGGTCAATCAACGTGTTGTGGTCAATCAACGTGTTGTGGTCAATCAACGTGTTGTGGCCAATCAACGTGTTGTGGCCAATCAAGGTGTTGTGAACAATCAACATGTTGTGGTCAATCAACGTGTTGTGGTCAATCAACGTGTTGCGGCCAATCAACGTGTTTGACAAATCAACCTGTTGTGGCCAATGGGGCCCTATACTTATGAGCCTAAGCAGTGGCGTTAATAACAACTTTTGTGTCCTCCGAATTGATATAAGGAGACACTCATCATAACAAAAAATCACAATCCTTTTCCCTAACTTTGGGGCCCCACACCGCGGGGCTCCGGGGCCCTATTATTCATTATAGGAATAAATCGGTTAAATGTTGTACAAGATAACAAGCTCTTCTCTAGTACATGAATCCCCTACGTATTACTGTGGGTGGTAGATTTTGATGTCATTTGATTCACTCTTGGCGTAAACAAATTCGGAAGAGATCGTCAGAAAACCTATTTACATTTTGTCCAGTTCAATAATTAACTAAGACAAAGATGAGATGAACTAATAACCTTTGGTTTTATTGTCTGAATGGTCTGCTTGTCCAATTCTTTTTGTTTTCCCATTTCACATACCTGTGTGTTACAATGAAATTTGATTATTGCTATACGACAACAAATGTATAATTATTGATATATAAATGCCACCATATTTTTGTCCATTGTATATAAAGTTGTGGTTGTGATATGAATTAAAAACGTAAGATGATTTACACACATTCAAAGAGTTTACATTGTTGATCATATACTCTTGGCGTTCATTGTTGGTGTCTTGGAAACATACGGTTAAAGGAAACAAAGTTGGATTGTATTCTTGGCAAACTAATATCTGTATTAGCAGAATATGATATCTATGGGTGTTTGTAGAGTTTCTCGTTGATTTTGAAGCCTCCACATGTGTTACGATTTAAACTAGGTTAAGGTGGTTGGCTTGATGAGATCAGTTTGAAAGGGTCATTTAGATAGGGTCTGTTAGATGGGATCAGTTAGATGGGGTCATTTAGATGGGTCATTTAGATAGGGTCATTTAGATGGGGTCTGTTAGATGGGGTCTGTTAGATGGGGGTCAGTTAGATGGGGTCATTTAGATAAGGTCATTTAGATGGGGGTCTGTTAGATGGGGTCAGTTAGATTGGGTCAGTTAGATGGGGTTATTTAGATGGGGGTCTATTAGATGGGGTCAGTTTGATGGGGTCATTTAGATGGGTCATTTAGATAGGGTCATTTAGATGGGGTCTGTTAGATGGGGTCTGTTAGATGGGGGTCAGTTAGATGGGGTCATTTAGATAAGGTCATTTAGATGAGGGTCTGTTAGATGGGGTCAGTTAGATGGGGTCAGTTAGATGGGGTCAGTTAGATGGGGTTATTTAGATGGGGGTCTGTTAGATGGGGTCAGTTATATGGGGTCAGTTAGATGGGGTTATTTAGATGGGGGTATGTTAGATGGGGTCAGTTAGATGGGGTCAGTTAGATGGGGTCAGTTAGATGGGGTCATTTAGATGGGGGTCTGTTAGATGGGGTCAGTTAGATGGGGTCAGTTAGATGGGGTTATTTAGATGGGGTCTGTTAGATGGGGTCAGTTAGATGGGGTTATATAGATGGGGTCTGTTAGATGGGGTCAGTTAGACGGGGTCAGTTAGATGGGGTTATTTAGATGGGGGTCTGTTAGATGGGGTCAGTTAGATGGGGTTATTTAGATGGGGGTCTGTTAGATGGGGTCAGTTAGATGGGGTCAGTTAGATGGGGTCATTTAGATGGGGTCTGTTAGATGGGGTCTGTTAGATGGGGTCAGTTAGATGGGGTTATTTAGATGGGGGTCTGTTAGATGGGGTCAGTTAGATGGGGTCAGTTAGATGGGGTCAGTTAGATGGGGTTATTTAGATGGGGGTCTGTTAGATGGGGTCAGTTAGATGGGGTCAGTTAGATGGGGTTATTTAGATGGGGGTATGTTAGATGGGGTCAGTTAGATGGGGTCAGTTAGATGGGGTCATTTAGATGGGGGTCTGTTAGATGGGGTCAGTTAGATGGGGTCAGTTAGATGGGGTTATTTAGATGGGGTCTGTTAGATGGGGTCAGTTAGATGGGGTCAGTTAGATGGGGTTATATAGATGGGGGTCTATTAGATGGGGTCAGTTAGATGGGGTCAGTTAGATGGGGTCAGTTTGATGGGGTCATTTAGATGGGGGTCTATTAGATGGGGATCAGTTAGATGGGGTCAGTCAGGTGTTGGCAGTTTGATTAGGGTTGCTGGATTGGGTCAGCTGGATTCAATGCCAAGACTGTCACAAATTTATACATAGATACATACAATAATGTATACGTATATTAATTTAAAAAATAATACACTGACTACATAAGGTCTTTTTTTTAAACTTAAACCACACTCATATCTATTTAAATTATGAATACTTTATAAATATATACGTAATGACAGTCTAGTACTACAGATTATTTATTTATTGCTATTTATGAGCTTTTGTAAATGGGTTATCGGGGCAGTTGAAATGTAGAATTCACCTGTGTCTACGACCTCATCATTTGAAAGGGACTGTAAGGTCAGCACGACGCCCAGCCTCCTTTACTACCCCCCAATTTAAGTCAGGTGCCCATTTAAAGCTGTGTGGACTTGTGGGACTTCAACTTTCAACAGGACCTGGAAAATTTCCCATTGGTTCTCACCGAGGACACTCAATGCGAGAACCGAGTATCTACACCACTCGGCCATCTGTCCCACATCCACTTATTTAATTTTAGTTCATTGACTGCAAAAAAAAGGAAACACATTAAAAAAATTTAACAGTACGTATATTCAATTTTGAACATACAGTGTATTCCGCTTAATTGGGACACCGCTTAGTTGGGACAGCCGCTTATTTGGGGCAAATCTCAAAGAAACCAAACCAAGAAGCCAATAGTAAATTTGTATTTTTAATTGGGACACCGCTTAGTTGGGACAGCCGCTTATTTGGGACAAATCTCAAAGAAACCAAACCAAGAAGCCAATAGTAAATTTGTATGTTTAATTGGGACAGCCGCTTAATTGGGACAAAAAGCCCCGGTCCCGATGTGTCCCAATTAAGCGGAATCGACTGTATATGTATTGGCAGATACAACCGCGATTTCCAAAATACGCCTGTGTTTTTTCCGACTATTTCGCATTTCGTTAGCAGATTTAAATCTAAGGGAAATAGCTCTTACTGTAAGCTGGTTGTCATGAAAAGACTCTAATTATGTCCCCTTTTTTCCAAACCGAATGTTATTTTTAAATAGAGCTATATCATTTACGTTATAAAAACAAATTATATATTGAAGATTTAAAAAGGTTTTTTGTTTTTTTTTTAAATTCCAATTTAGAAATATTAATAGTAATACAATGCCCTTTTTTTCTATAAATTTAACTTCAGTAATTGAAGAATCAATTTTTACGTGTACAAAGATCAATATACTTAGCCATGGTGCTAGTGCACCACTACAATCTACATCTGTGATCTAAATAATCAATGTTCAGATACAAAGTAAGACACAGTAAACTTACTTAACTTGTTTTTTTTTTCAAAGCTACAGTTTACTTAACGGTGAAGTAAGGTCAAAACAACAACAACAACAAAATTTGTTTAAATATGAAGTAAGATAGCAACGACACAATAATCATTACAGGCAGCTATTGGAGAGTTAACTTTGTAATCATATATAGCAGGGAATATAATCGGCTGACTTGGTCCCCCCACTTCTAAGGTGGCTCCCACTTCTGAAGATGTTCCCGCCCCCTTCTAATGTGGCCCCTACTTCTTGGAAGGCCCTCTGTCGGGACTTTTTTTCCTTAACCCCATACAAATTTAAAAATTGAATTTGTCGGTATAGAATCACGTACAGATTTTCTTAATCCTCTTGGTGCTGATGAAGGTATTAAATTGTATTAAATAAAGCATGAGTATGTTCCATATTCTGAATAGCCTATATTGTCAACAGACGAGAACGCTGCAAAGTTCACAATTTGAGGGTCTCCGAAAAAAGACGTTTCAGAAGGGCCTAGTAGTCAAATATTACTACTGGGGACTGAATGTTTGTAAGGTGTGACTTTGACGGTGTTAACTTATTTCCTCTCCCAAATATACCTTTACCTTATAGTCATTAGACTAGGGGCCCATGAAACATAAGGACGGTCCTGGAAGGGGGTAGCCAGGTATGTGGTTGGTGAGAGCCTCCATTTTGGTTTTAAATGGTGAAAACTACTTCAGAGAGCCTCACCATTAAGACTTTATGAAAAAGAAAAGATGCGAAGTAACTTAGTGTAATCTTAAATGAAAAGAACTTGTGTGTCGCACTCAATTGGACATCATACACACACACACACACATACACACACACACATACACACACACCCATACACACACCCATACACACATACACACACGGACATACACACAAACATACTCACACACACACACACACATATATATATATATATATATATATATATATATATTTAGATAGATAGATAGATAGATAGATAGATAGATAGATAGATAGATAGATAGATAGATAGATAGATAGATAGATAGATAGATAGATAGATAGATAGATAGATAGATAGATAGATAGATAGATAGATAGAGATATGTAAGAAAAATTACCTATCAAACTTTCTGAATTTCAACATGGCTCTTAAATTAGACTAAATGAAAGTTTACATATCATGTTAGATAATACGATTGACTTATACCATATATACCTTAAAAAAGTAACTATTTTTGCACATATTAAGATTGTAAATTTCTTTTTGGCTGATTTTACTTACTCTGGAAGGTATAGAAAGCAAGTGCGTGAATAGTGGATAATTGAATCCGTGGTATCAAACAACTTACGATTTACTGAAAGCCTAAAGGTAAAAATTTATTAAAGCGACTTTTGATTTGTAATGTTGGCTAGACGATTAATCGCCAGATAAAGTTGAAGATAATAATAAGACAGGAATATTAGACACGATAAATAATGTGTAATTTAATATTTATCTGAATGATATGTTCAAATAATTCAAGTTTGTTACAAATTGTAAGACTGGTTAGTAATTAGTAAGTCATGATTTTTTAGCCTTCGTTATGCAGTATTCTAAAGATAGAACGACTTCAATTTGAATCTGTATACGGTCAAAATACTCAACAGGTTACTGGTGAAACAAAAATCGATGCTAAGAGGCATGGAAGCGAAGTTTTATAATGCCAGTAATGTGGCTACATCGGAGATATCAACGCTTCAGTATCAGTGGATGAGATATGAAATACAAATAGTCTTTTTGATGAACCTGAATCGCTCTGTGTTCCATTGATAGTCGGCACATTCAGCGTTACGTTCGCCGTCATCGACAGTTGTGTTTTCGTCAAGCCGCGCAAGGCCTGAAAGCGTCACCAGCTTATCAGCTTCTTAACCCATGTGGCTGTATCGGACTCCGTTAGAGGTGTCACGGTTCCTTTGGATGAACTTGCTTATCATCTCCTACATCCGGGACGTGGACGCGTGCCGTTTGATTTCGACGGAATCGTCTACCTGACCGAGGGTTAGCCTGGTGGGTTGCGCCAACCGCATCACCATAATCATCCACAGCGTACGTCACGGTAGAGAGATGCATTTACATCGTCTTTTCCGCTCAAAGTCAAGAAACTCATCACCCCGTTCCGAACCTGCGTTGTTCTCATTTCCGTTGACGCCCTGAACGCTTTGGCGCTTGCTCCGGAGTACATCTCCATGTACTTAGATTGGCAGTTTTTCCCGGCGAAGAACAAAACTCTCCTGGCCATGGCGTTCCGGGGCAACAGGACGGATCTCCAGGGCGTCACCTTCACCATCCACGCCGTGCTCATCACCGTGGCCCTCGTGGCCGTGGTGGCGCTGACGTCTGCGCTGGTCATTCAACTGGGACGGAAGTCGAGGTGGCGCCAGGATAACACAGGTGGCGGGGTTGACCCTTCCAGCACGGTCAGCCACAGAGACAGAAAGACGGTGAAGATGGTCATCCTCATCGCCACGGTCATGGTGATCTGCTACCTCCCTGCCGTGGTTTTATCCCTGTTCACGGCCATCGTGCCAGATTTTGGTATCTCCGGGCGGCTGTCCACCCTGTTCCACTGTTTTTGGTCAATCGTTTTCATACTGGGCACAGCCCAGGCTAGCGTGAACATCTTCATATACTACACCATGAGCACAAAATATAAAGATGGTTTTAACGAACTGTGTGGCAGAGGGTCAAGACAATGATAGTAAAATCAAAAATCAAGGCGAAAACCATATGGATGAACTTCACATGTTAACTTCACTGCCCTTGTATCTGATAAACAAAAGATTAAACGGCAGTAGTATTTTTGTGACATTTTACGGTGAATATGTAAGCAAATACATCTGATCTTGTTTGAAGGAAACAAAATCTTTATCAGCTATGGTTTACTAGACCTTTGATGTTTGAAATTGATTTAAAAACTTGATTTTTTCTTCATACACACATACACATAAACACACATTCACACACAAATACAATATATATATATATATATATATATATATATATATATATTGTGTCAGATATGAGTTAATCTATAAGCTTGATTCTAAAAAGCTTTTCCTTTTTTTAAAAGTAAAGCATACGCATTTACTGCTCTATTTACTATTTGAAAATAATTTAGGTTGAGATTTGCCAAAGTTATGAAAATCACCCAAAGCTGCTGTCACAAAATCCACGCCCCCGGCACAAAGAAGGCTGGTGTGGTCCATTGCGCTTTATTTGGTTTTGAATGCTGTAGAGTCCTATTTCATATGTACGTTTGTTTTGTTTGTTTTGAGTTTTAGCCATCCCTCACACGCTTGGCACGCCACTGACATTGTTGCGACACACAGCCCAATATTGTGATACATATTTAATTTGCATTACCCGCTCTTGGCCATTTATTCCCAACCTTTTCCCGTGACTGTACCCCGATGGGTTGTGAAAGTGTGTACTCGGATACACCCTCACACTTCTGTTTCGAGAATAAATGGACATAACGTTCAAAATGGAATGTGTTTACCTATCTAATGCAAATACTTTGGCACTTGCTTTGGTGATGAGTCACGCATCAAACCCTGCACTGTTTTAGACCAAAGTCCCTTAGGGCTCGTTCTCAAATGACGTAACGCTTAGAGGGGGGGGGTCTAGGATTTTGTGACATTTTGTGACAGGGGAGAGGGGGGGTTTGTGAAATTGCGACGTCACAAAAATAATAATTATCTATGAGGGAATCCAAAATTTTGTTGAATTTTCTGCCAAAATTACAATTCTTCTCAACTTGAAATTTTGAAAATTGACCGTTATGAAAATTTTGTTATGATTTGAATCAAGAATCGGCGTTGGAGAATTCAGGAGAAAAAGAAGAAGAAGCTATTGAAATTTTCTCTATCGATCAGTATCTGAATGCCTTATGGGAAAATGTAAAAGAATGATTGTCTCCAAAAATAACGAAAGTAAAATAAATCGGTAATTTGAGGGAAGGGGGGGGGGTGAAAATTTGTGACACATTGTGACAAGGGGGGGGGGGGAGGGCGGTCCTAAATTCTCGTTTTTGATGTTACGTCATTTGCAAACGAGCCCTTATCAGTTGTCAGATGGCAACTTCCTGTAGGCGTCCTAGACACTGGTATCACAGACAATGTATTCAGAAAGTATATCATTTATTTTTTATTGCATATGTATTTTTATTTAAAATTTTTATATGAAATCGGAGCCCCACACAGCTTTTGCTATGAATAACCGAATGACCCGGAGCACAACCGACAATCTACTTGATTCAGTTCTTTGTGATAAAAATTGTTTTTTTATGGGGGTTCAAACTATCGTAACAAAAAAGAGTTAAATTGGAAAATCCACAACACAAGGCAAACATTATCGATTTTTTTTGGGGTGTATTTTCGAGGTGTAAATCAATCTGAATAGTTTAGGAACAAGAAACCAACAATATATACAGAGCATCTGAAATATTTCGAGTGGTAAAACTTATTTAGTGTTTTAAGTTGCCAGTCTTGGCTGTGTATGTTTAACTGGGGGGGGGGGGAGGGGGGGGGGCTAGAATTTTCGTCCATCGGCGGCTTTGCGAGATGGAGGGATGGCGGAATGGCATAATGGACAGATGGCGTAATGGCATAATGGACAGATGGCGTAATGGCATAATGGACAGATGGCGGAATGTTGAGTTGGCTTTATGGCTAGATGGCGAGATGGTGGGAAGGCGAGATGGTGGGAAGGTGAGATAGCGAGATGGTGAGATGGTGGGAAGGAAGGCGAGATGGTGGGAAGGTGAGATAGCGACATGGTGAGATGGTGGGAAGGCGAGATGGTGCGATGGTGAGATAGCGAGATGGTGAGATGGTGGGAAGGAAGGCGAGATGGTGGGATGGTGAGATAGCGAGATGGTGAGATGGTGGGAAGGAAGGCGAGATGGTGGGATGGTGAGATAGCGAGATGGTGAGATGGTGGGAAGGTGAGATGGTGGGAAGGTGAGATAGCGAGATGGTGAGATGGTGGGAAGGAAGGCGAGATGGTGGGATGGTGAGATAGCGAGATGGTGAGATGGTGGGAAGGAAGGCGAGATGGTGGGAAGGTGAGATAGCGACATGGTGAGATGGTGGGAAGGCGAGATGGTGCGATGGTGAGATAGCGAGATGGTGAGATGGTGGGAAGGAAGGCGAGATGGTGGGATGGTGAGATAGCGAGATGGTGAGATGGTGGGAAGGAAGGCGAGATGGTGGGATGGTGAGATAGCGAGATGGTGAGATGGTGGGAAGGTGAGATGGTGGGAAGGTGAGATGGTGGGAAGGTGAGATAGCGAGATGGTGAGATGGTGGGAAGGAAGGCGAGATGGTGGGATGGTGAGATAGCGAGATGGTGAGATGGTGGGAAGGCGAGATGGTGGGAAGGTGAGATAGCGAGATGGTGAGATGGTGGGTAGGCGAGATGGTGGGATGGTGAGATAGCGAGATGGTGAGATGGTGGGAAGGAAGGCGAGATGGTGGGAAGGAAGGCGAGATGGTGGGAAGGAAGGCGAGATGGTGGGAAGGAAGGCGAGATGGTGGGATGGTGAGATAGCGAGATGGTGAGATGGTGGAAGGCGAGATGGTGGGATGGTGAGATGGTGGGAAGGCGAGATGATGGGAAGATGAGTTGTCGGCATGGTGAGATAGCGAGATGGTGAGATGGTGGGAAGGAAGGCGAGATGGTGGGATGGTGAGATAGCGAGATGGTGAGATGGTGGGAAGGCGAGATGGTGGGATGGTGAGATAGCGAGATGTTGAGATGGTGGGAAGGTGAGATGGTGGGAAGGTGAGATAGCGAGATGGTGGGATGGTGAGATAGCGAGATGGTGAGATGGTGGGAAGGCGAGATGGTGGGAAGGCGAGATAGCGAGATATTGAGATGGTGGGAAGGCGAGATGGTGGGAAGGTGAGATAGCGAGATGGTGAGATGGTGGGAAGGCGAGATGGTATGAAGGTGAGATAGCGAGATGGTGAGATGGTGGGAAGGAAGGCGAGATGGTGGGATGGTGAGATAGCGAGATGGTGAGGTGGCGGGATGGTGAGTTGGTGGGATGGTGAGTTGGTGGGAATGCGAGATGGTGGGATGGCGGGATGGTGAGTTGGTGGGATGGTGAGTTGGTGGGAAGGCGAGATGGTGGGATGGTGAGATAGTGGGATGGTGAGATGACGGGATTGTGAGTTTGTGGGATGGTGAGGTAGCGAGATGGTGGCTTTTTAAAGTCTAATATGTGTATATTGAAATCAATGATTAATTGCACTGTGTCTTATTAAAAAAATCTATTAAAATCCACAAAAAAAAATCCTGGAACCATTCTGACATGGTTATATAATAAATAGTAAACACCATCCACTCCATTTATAATTGTATTCAGTAGTTTGGAAAATAATCGGTTGCCATGTCAAAATGGTAAGAAAAAACAAGCCTGATATCTTTACCATACAACCCTTACCATATAACCTTTACCATATAACCATTACCATACTACCTTTACCATACAACCTAACCATATAACCATTACCATATAACCCTTACCATGTAACATTTACCATACATCCCTTACCATATAACCTTTACCATACAACCCTTACCATATAACCCTTACCATACTACTTTACCATACAACCCTTACCATACAACCTTTACCAGACAACCCTTACCATATAACCTTTACCATACAACCCTTACCATGTAACCTTTACCATATAACCATTACCATATAACCTTTACCATACAACCCTTTTCATATAGCCTTTACCATACAACCCTTACCATATAACCTTTACCATGCAACCCTTATCATATAGCCTTTACCATACAACCATTACCAAATGACCTTTACCATACAACCCTTACCGTACAACCTTTACCATATAACCTTTACCATACAACCCTTACCATATCGCCTTTACCATACAACCCATACCATATAACCTTTACCATACAGCCCTTACCATATAACCTTTACCATACAACCCTTACCATATAACCTAAACCATACAACCCTTACCATATAACCTTTACCATACAACCCTTACCATATAACCTTTACCATACAACCCTTACCATATAACCTTTACCATACAACCCTTACCATATAACCTATACCATACAACCCTTACCATATAACCTTTACCATACAACCCTTACCATATTACCTTTACCCCCCAATGCCCTTAACGTATTACCCTTAGCAGATTACCCTTAATCTCTATTACTAACAAAAGATTAAGGTCATATAACTCCATATACACTTTGTTAACACCAGTAGACTATTCAAATCATTGTTGCTGTTAAAAAGGTGCATTATTCGATGTGGTAGCTAAGTCACCGCGTCACAAAAGCGGGCTACAATTTGACGATTGTTACATTTGGTATCGAAGTCTTCTGTGTCGGCTAGTATCGTCGTGACCATTGTTACATTTGGTATCGAAGTCTTCTGTGTCGGCTAGTATCGTCGTGACCATTGTTACATTTGGTATCGAAGTCTTCTGTGTCGGCTAGTATCGTCGTGACCATTGTTACATTTGGTATCGAAGTCTTCTGTGTCGGCTAGTATCGTCGTGACCATTGTTACATTTGGTATCGAAGTCTTCTGTGTCGGCTAGTATCGTCGTGACCATTGTTACATTTGGTATCGAAGTCTCCTGTGTCGGCTAGTATCGTCGTGACCATTGTTACATTTGGTTTCGAAGTCTTCTGTGTCGGCTAGTATCGTGTACAACCCCCTGATTGAATGAAGTTTACTTCTCTACAGAGTCAAAGAATAGGTTCCAATCTGTCACTAAAATTGACTTACAAAAGTATTCGTTACCATGAAGTTCACCCAGTTTATCTGTTTCACAACTCTGTCTGTGCTGTTGAAGATCGACTGTTTCGCCACACAAGGTAAGTACACATTAATATTTTACTTATTGATTACTCTAACTTTTAAAAGAATTTTACTTAAACTTGCTGTATTTAGACGTATTAATAAAGTCTAAAAATATTAAATTGCCAAGCTTTTTGAAGCCTTATTGATTTGAAATTTTGAAATATTTGTATATAAACTTTACCAGTAAAAACATGTGTATTTCGTTAAACAATATAAATTATAAGAAAATATAAAGAGCTGGCTATTGTTGAGTCATGTTGATGTCACTAAGTCCATCTTGTTATAGTTGACTAGATCAAAGGACCGGTACCCAGACCGACGAGTGACTCCTTATAATTGGGTTGTATCCCATTGAACATATTTACAAATTCCCCAGTCTATTTTTAGCCGCGGAAGTTATACACACGTACGCACGCCAGGCTAGCCGATTATATATCTCTATACTTATAAGACGCATTTGTTGTCTGTCTGTCTGTCTGTCTGTTCCCTTATAACTCAAGATCCAGACAAACAAATAACGTGAAATTTGTTACACATACACATAATTACATGGGGAAGGTTATAGGACATGTTTCGTTTCATCTCGATGGGTAGTTTAATTGTAATTAATTATTTTTATTTTAGTATTTTACTATATTAAAGTAATCTTGACGGCGCCATAGATAAAATTCCTCTGTGACGTCATTTCCACATGATACATTTTTAAAAGAGGGGTAACTCCCGGAAACTCCAATTGTAAACATGATGAAATCAATAGTCATATCTATTTACCTATCGTTTTATGTATTCGGAAGATTAAAATTAAAGGTGCACTTTAATAAACCGAAATACGTTAATTAAAATGTTTCTGTGACATTATTAACATTATAAATACAATCTCAATGCGTAGTTTAATTGCAATTAATTATTTTAGTATTTTACTATATTAAAGTATTCACGGTATGGGATCGCCTTCACTATAAATAAAAATCGCGCACCAAGTGAATGTGTAATTGAACGGTCGGTGAAGAAAGGGCTAGGGACGGGTTTTTTTTTTTTATGCTGCAAGTACCCAACTTTGCTCGGGATTAAAATAAGGTTTTCTGTTTATTTAAGAAGCGTAATTTGACGTTTAGTTGTACAGAGAGAGAGAGAGGGGTGAGAGAGAGATAAAGAGAGAGGGGACAGGGAGGGAGAGGGAAGGAGGGGGCAGAGAGGGGGAGAGAAGGAGGGAGGGAGAGAGGTGGTAGGGAGGGAGATAGAGGGGAGGGAGTGAGAGAAAGGGGAGGGAAGGAGAGAGGGAGAGAGAGGATGGGAGGGAGTGAGAGATAAAGAGAGAGAGGGGCAGGGAGGGAGAGAGGGAGGAGGAGGAAGGGAGGAAGGTGGAGAGAGGGGGGACGGGGGTGAGAGAAGGAGGGAGGGATATAAGGAGAGAAAGGGAGATGGGAGAGTTAGGGAGGGAGGGAGAAAGGGAGGGAGGGAAAGAGAAAGGGAGAGGGGGGTAAGGAGGGAGAGAGAGGGGAGGGAGGGAGGGAGGGAGAGAGGGGGTAGGGAGAAAACAAAAGGTAAACAGAAAACCTTATTTTAAACCCGGGCAAAGCCGGGTACTTGCAACTAGTATATATATATATATATATTAGATGGGTTGGCGGGTTAGTATCTTCGTGCTGTGGATTACGGGTTCGATTTCCGTCGTGTCCAGTGCCCTACGTATGTCTCCCTTGGTGCCTCCTTGGGCATTTCGAAACCGATTGGGATGAAAGAACTGTTTTATGTAGTTGCTTATACTGTCTAAGACATAAACATCACATCCTTACAAGGACCTCACTCACACAGAAACTGATGAACTCTACTTCACCTGAACACGATGGTTAGTATAGGATTGATTTGTAACGCAATAAAAGTGTACTATTAAAAAGATTTATCAATGAATCACGAAAGACCCATGGGTCCTTGATAGACTTTGAGACTGAAACGCCACTCTATTCCTAGTTTTGTACATTTTTGCTGCCAAATAAATAACTGGGGCCCCTGATATGCCGCTTCTTCTGGTCCTTATATTTTTATATTAAAGAATACAACACCTTTACACTGTATCACAGATACGGTTTTAGTAAAAAAAACAAAAACAAAATGGCAACCTATCAACGTATTCTCGATATGGCTTCAGCACTGACTTTGCTAGTATAATTCCTGTCATGTTATATAAATTACTTAGAGACTGTCCACCAGCGCGGACGCTTTTATTTAGACACTAGATAAAAAGGCCCGTTACCCGGACCGGCGAGTGACTCCTTATAATTGAGTTGTATCCCTTTGACCATCTTTACAAATTCCCCAGTCTATTTTTAGCCGCGGAAGTTATACACACGTACGTACGCCAGGCTAACCGATTATGTATTAGATTTTTAGTATCTACAAAATAACATTTTTCTTATGTTCCGTGGAAACATGTTCTAATTCTTAGCGTACAACGTGTCTGCTTCACTTGGGTCTGGCGACACTTCCACTAAAGTGGCCTTTTCCGTTGGAATAACCCAAATAAAACAGGTTGGTCACGAGCTAGTGGTCCTCTTTGACCGAGTTTATACCAACGTTGGCGATGCCTTCAACCGTGACCTCGGAACCTTCACCTGCCCTGTGGTATGTACGATTAACAAATAATATAAAACAGCGGCGTGCCACGGGATAAACATCGTAGCATGCTCTACACACTAATTCCTGGGACTATTAAACCAATAATTAGTATGTACGCGATGGCAGTGTGGGTCTTGAGCTCGATTCCCCGATGACGGCCGAGACTTTTCTGTGGTCCGATCGATGTCCCTAAGTCGCCTCAGCATAAAAATTGGTATATGTAATTTATTGGGGAAAGATAAGGCAGCTGGGTCATTCCATGTCAACTCAACCAGTTTTTTGACAATTGTTCACCCGACCCCCTCAGATCTTCCTGAAATTTTCAGGGCTTGTGGTACATTCAAAGTAGAGTGATTCCTGAAAATTTAAGGCCATTTGGTCAAAAACTTTCTTAGATATGATTTTTTTAAATTTTAAGGGTATTCGCGAGTTCGCGTGACATTTACATTTTCGCGATATTTGAACGTGAATATTTCAAAAGCTGAAAGAGGTATCAGGCTGAAAATTCAGTATTTACTTATTTTTTATCCTGAGTTTAAAGATGCATTTATCTCAAGTGTAGCTTGCACACAGAATGGTTCTTACTAATTATATAGCAAACATCATTTCATGTCTTATAGGTTCCTGGCTTTACCGGGTCCAATTTTGATGAAAACTGTCTGAAGTGCAATGTTTTGGAAATTTTTAGGGCATCTATCTATCTATCTATCTATCTATCTATCTATCTATCTATCTATCTATCTATCTATCTATCTATCTATCTATCTATCTATCTATCTATCTATCTATCTATCTATCTATCTATCTATCTATCTATGTATTTATCTATCTATCTCTTTATCTATCCATCTATCTATCGATCTATTTATCTATCCATCTATCTATCTATTAGGCCTATATATATATTCAACCAATCATCTATCCATCAATTAATCTACCTATCCATTTATCTCTCTCTCTCTCTCTCTATCTATCTATCTATCTATCTATCTATCTATCTATCTATCTATCTATCTATCTATCTATCTATCTATCTATCTATCTATCTATCTATCTATTTCTAACTCTCTACATGTGTTATAGGTGCTTCTGTGATTCTTCATCTCCGTAAATTTGATGAGATGTATATAAGATCTCAAGATATTAGTTATATCTACGGACTACCTCATGAAGTCTACACACTATTCTCTGGCCACTTGCTGTATCATGACTAGAGAAGATGCCCCCCCCCGCCCCTCCCCGTGTCTCAGTATATCCAGCAAAGTATACATCCTAAATATTAACACATTTAATCATTCACAGTATAAGACAAATACCAGGATTATTATTATGAGCTAAATTATTTTTCAAAGACGTATACTTTGTTGTTATTAAAAGAATCGACGTAATAATAAATTATATATATATAAGTGAACTTTATTGGTTTTGATTGTGTCATATTATTATGATTTAATTGTTTGATTTCTGTTTTAGCTCAAATAATTACGAGAAACCAATCTTCTGACATTATTTATTAACACACAGAGATGACGAGTTTTTATTTTAAACAAACAAAGTGCAGCTAGGTAAGGGCTCAGGCGTGGGTCAATCTAGTCAATACATCGTTCAATACAGCCTAGCAAATAAGATGTTCAATACAGCCTAACCAATAAGATGTTCAATACAGCCTAGCCAATAAGATGTTCAATACAGCCTAGTTAATAAGATGTTCCAATACAGCCTAGCCAATAAGATGTTCAATATAACCTAGTCAATAAGATGCTCCAATACAAACTAGTAAATAAGACGTTTAAATACAACCTAGTCAATAATATGTTCCAATACAACCTAGTCAATAAGATATTCCAATACAACCTATTCAGTCAAATCGTTCAATACAATCTAGTCACGGATACAATCTGTCTCTTGCGGCAGGTAAAGGGAGGGGGGGGAGGGAGAGACCTCTTCCTGTTATGGTACTATAACGATAGCTGTGAATATGTATCTCTACAACTTTAGAACCACTGATAAGTTAATAAATTTCAGTTAGTTAGTCAAGTTCAAAAGTTCATACGGCCAGGGTCACATTTATATATTTAGTTCAAATTACATTCAAGGTTACATCTTAGTTTGTACAAAAAGGTCAACGGTCAGATTCTATAGTCTCCAGTGATCCAAGTCGAAAAGAAGTTTTGTAAGTTAGATACATTAGCCATCTGTCTCAGGTGTCAAGGGGGAAGCACTAATGTCTCTTAAGCCAATCAGAAGAATTCGGGGTCTTAGCATCATGGCTTAATCCACTAATAATATAATGAGTTGTAAGTCAGTTTTGAGACGGACCAGAGACCCCCATAGAGTTCGATCACATACCGAATAGAGACTGAGGATCGAAGGCCGACCGACATACCAAGTATATCTACCTCAATCTTTCGGGTCGGTAATAAAGTTTTAGTGTGCAGTTAGTTATAATTTATTTTGATCAAATATTTCTGCTTCAATTTTTCGGGACGGCTAAATACTGTGAGATAATATTCAGCCATCTGTGAACACTACTACATAATATCTTATTTCCACTTGAATCGTGGAACTTTGCCTCATTCATAGTGTGTTTTTTTTTGTGTGAATGCAACTGAATTGAACGCTACCACAAGTGAACCAAGGAAATAACATCATCACAATTAACCTAATAACACAACCCATAACGTTATTATAAAATAACGTTACGGGTACGTTAGGTAAAAGGAATGGTGCGCAAGTTTGGAGGCGTTTTTCATAGTCCGCACCGTGCGCCCCACGCCTAGTCACGCCACTGGGTTGTGCTTGTTATCGTCTTGCCCCCCCCCCCGTATGCTTTGTATCTCGAGCAAAGTTCTGACCAGTAGAGATATCTCGAATCCTATTTTTTTTACATTCCATACCGATGGACTTGAGCAGACCAAGTTATACATAGGGCCTTCATATATCTCTAAAATTATATCCCCCCCCCATCCCAACCAACTCCTCCGCCTAGGTCTAAATAGGTCATATCGTCCTTTGACTCATCGGCCTACCTAACCTGAGTTGGTGAAGCCAGGGGACAGAGTCTGAAGAAACTGCCGTCCAACCCCAGCGGTGTAAAAAAACATCTCAGCACAGCACCACATGATTATCACGACCTGTGTCTTCACAACAACAATAAGTAGACTTCCCCCCCCCTCCCTCCACCCCATCATCAAGTCGTCTACATTCATTGACCTCAATTGTGGCTATTACTGTAGCCACCCGCCTTGTATTGAATTAATTATTCTTTGAAATATAGCGATGTAAAAAAATGATTAAAAACACACACACATACATAATTTTATTTTTTTTTAATTTATTTCAGTCTCTTACTGAATTCTTTCTTTGAAATCAATTTTTTTTTCAGCATGGTTTTTCGTCAGGATATAGAAGATATCCAGAGAACAGATTGTGAACTTCACCCAGGTCTGCCGATAAATAACTGTCAACCGATGATACCAGACGGACTTGATCATTTTTCTTGAGTTGAAGTATCAATGAGGCGGCTAGAAGGTTGAAAAAAAAAATAACAAAATATTTTTATCATTCAGATTAGTGGACCCTTAAAATATCTCGACTGAGATAGGTAGAAAAAAAATGCAATAAACGCCCCTTTGTAGTCCTGCCCTCTCCCCCCCCCCGCCCCTCTCAAGTCTATCTAAAACAAAAAACCAACAACACAAACACACACACACAAATACACACACAAACACACACAAATACACACACAAACACACACACAAACACACACAAATACACACACAAACACACACACAAACACACACACAAACACACACACAAACACACACAAATACACACACAAACACACACAAATACACACACAAACACACACACAAACACACACACAAACACACACACAAACACACACAAACACACACACAAGCACACACACACAAACACACACACAAACACACACAAACACACACACAAGCACACTCACACAAACACACACACAAACACACACACAAACACACACACAAACACACACAAACACACACACAAACACACACACCCAAACACACACACACACAAACACACAACACACACACACAAACACACACACAAACACAATCACAAACACACACACAAACACACACACAAACACACACACAAACACACACACAAACACACACACAAACACACACACACAAACACACACACAAACACACACACAAACACACACACAAACACACAAACACACACACACAAACACACACACAAACACAATCACAAACACACACACAAACACACACACAAACACACACACAAACACACACACAAACACACACACACAAACACACACACAAACACACACACAAACACACACACAAACACACACACAAACACACACACAAACACAAACACAAACACACACACAAACACACACACAAACACAATCACAAACACACACACAAACACACACACAAACACACACAAACACACACACACAAACACACACACAAACACACACACAAACACACACACAAACACACACACAAACACACACACAAAGTAAATCAGTTTTTAATCCAGACTAATTTATGTTGTGGTTCTGAGTTTGTTTGTTAGTCTCTGTAAGGATAAGATGTTAGTCTCTGTAAGGATAAGGTGTTAGTCTCTGTAAGGATAAGATGTTAGTCTCTGTAAGGATAAGATGTTAGTCTCTGAAAGGATAAGATGTTAGTCACTGTAAGGATAAGATGTTAGTCACTGTAAGGATAAGATGTTAGTCTCTGTAAGGATAAGGTGTTAGTCTCTGTAAGGATAAGATGTTAGTCTCTGAAAGGATAAGATGTTAGTCACTGTAAGGATAAGATGTTAGTCTCTGAAAGGATAAGATGTTAGTCTCTGTAAGGATAAGGTGTTAGTCTCTGTAAGGATAAGATGTTAGTCTCTGTAAGGATAAGATGTTAGTCTCTGTAAGGATAAGATGTTAGTCTCTGAAAGGATAAGATGTTAGTCACTGTAAGGATAAGATGTTAGTCTCTGTAAGGATAAGATGTTAGTCTCTGTAAGGATAAGATGTTATTCTCTGTAAAGATAAGGTGTTAGTCTCTGAAAGGATAAGATGTTAGTCACTGTAAGGATAAGGTGTTAGTCTCTGTAAGGATAAGGTGTTAGTCTCTGTAAGGATAAGATGTTAGCCTCTGTAAGGATAAGATGTTAGTCTCTGTAAGGATAAGATGTTAGTCTCTGTAAGGATAAGATGTTAGTTTCTGAAAGGATAAGATGTTAGTCACTGTAAGGATAAGATGTTAGTCACTGTAAGGATAAGATGTTAGTCTCTGTAAGGATAAGATGTTAGTCTCTGTAAGGATAAGGTGTTAGTCTCTGTAAGGATAAGATGTTAGTCTCTGTAAGGATAAGATGTTAGTCTCTGAAAGGATAAGATGTTAGTCACTGTAAGGATAAGATTTTAGTCACTGTAAGGATAAGATGTTAGTCTCTGTAAGGATAAGATTTTAGTCTCTGTAAGGATAAGATGTTAGTCTCTGTAAGGATAAGATGTTAGTCTCTGTAAGGATAAGATGTTAGTCTCTGAAAGGACAAGGTGTTAGTCACTGAAATGATAAGATGTTAGTCACTAAAAGGATAAGATGGTAGTCTGTAAGGATAAGATGTCTATTAATATAAGAATAGGGTGTTATTTATTTAAAGAACCCTTTTCATGAAGAGAAAACTCAGGACCGCCTGATACCCGACTGTCAAACTGGGCCCTTTTTTTTCTATAAAGATGTTGTAGGGGCCCAGAAGGTATAGTAGTCTAGGGAACCAAAAAACAATGTTTGCTAGCCAGAAAAACTGGCCAATGTCCATATTGACCGGCCATTGCCCGACAAATGTCGAAGTGCCGATGTAAACAGTATTGTTTGAAAAAAAATTGCATCGCTTACTAGTATTCAGTTCGATAGTTTGAGTAATTTAAAATAGCTTCTAAATAGAACAAGTACATTATTCCACTACACTGATCGCACACATTATATTTGATATAAAAGTCTTTCTAGCCCAGTGGTCAATCTGTTATCGATTTAAGAATCCATAATTTATCCATACTCAGAGAGATCTCAATCGTTCTTATATCTTTCATAAGATACATTTCAAAACAACGCTTCAACATTGACCGGTCGACCGAACCGGATTGTAAATATTGGCCGTAACATATATATATATATATATATATAGATATATATTTATTTATAGTTAGATTAAAAGATAGATGTATTATAATACATAGATGTACTGACCACTTTCACCAAACAAATCCGCGTCGTACGCATAAATGGTAATTTTCTCTTCTGAATTTACACAAAACCTAAGCCAGGATCTTTTATATTGTTGACTTTGTAGAGTGATATGAAATATATAGATACCACCCTGCAAGGATGAAAATATCATAACATGTATATATCAATGAACAAGTGCAAGTCCAGAAAATTATCACTCTTTTTTTTTTTTGCGCATTTTCGAGAAGTCGAATGCGCTATTGTCCTCGTTTTGTCCGTCTGTCTGTCATCACCCTAGATCTAATCAACCATATGTCCTAGACCCATGATGTAAATATCATTTTGTAGGTCTTGGCCAGCCATTCGTGTATCATAAGTCCATATCGCAATCTGACCTCTGAGGGCTGTGCATAAGTGTTTTAACCGTTTGTAATATATTGGATATATTAATAATTTTGTCATTTTCATGGCTCCATTCTACACCTTATACGCTTTGATGGCGCACCAAATGAATTGAACGAAAGTGAAACAAGATTGGCAAAAACAATTTATCAAACAACTAGTAGTTGCCCGTTGCATTCGCAACTAAAGTTTTTATCTCTATAAAATGTTCAATATGAGAATTAATAGGAACTATTAACACGGAATTCCTAGTGCATAACAAAAAACTTAGTAAATAGCCGGTTTAAGCAACATCTCTTAGTGAATAGCTACTTTATTATGCCATTTAGCAGCACGAAAGCACGATACAGCACCCATCGGGAAATGACATCAAGAATTTTTTTTTATTTATTTATAGCTCCCATTCTGCAAAAAAAAAAAAAAAATTGTACCATTGAGACGTCATAGATTATTTATAGCGACGGCTTTCCCATACAGGACGGACGGACGGACTACAAGATAACTGCTTTATATGTGAGACAATCGACAGAGTTTTCGCACGAAAAATCGCTAACAGTAACATATGAAATCTGTTAGATCCTGTAAACCACTAATGGAATGGTTTTTATGGTGCCCTTCTTTCATCCCCACTTATAGCCAATATTGCACCACGGTCACATGTTGTTGTGGACTTAGACCATGACCTGAAATATCTATTTATAGCGGCTCGATCTTATTGTCATGAATACTTAGGTTTACTATATAATACATAGGTTTACTATATAATACATAGGTTTACTATATAATACTTAGGTTTGCTATATAATACATAGGTTTACTATATAATACATAGGTTTAATATATAATACATAGTTTTACTATATAATACATAGGTTTGCTATATAATACTTAGGTTTACTATATAATACATAGGTTAATTATATAACACATAGGTTTACTATAATAAATAGGTTTAAGATATAATACGTAGGTTTACTATAAGATACATAGCTTTACTATAATACATAAGTTTACTACAGTACAGTTTTTTAGATTTATATAGGCCTATAGGTTTACTTTAATACATAGGTTTACTAAAACTGGCCTTCATAAGTTTAGAATCATACATAGGTTTACTATTATTATTCAAATGTATTCTATTTCTTTAAACCTACAAACATTAACGGATTTTAAAATAGAATTTTATTTTTTTTTATCTAATTTATTTATTTTTGGTGATTTCGGTCATATTTTTATTGTTTGTTTCTGTATACATGTTGATTACTTACTACTGGGGCAGTGAAAAATCCAGAATGCACACTGTAGGCATTGCCAACGTTGGTGAAAATCTTGTCATACACAATGGGCTGTTCTGGGTTAAAGTTTTGGTCTTTGGACAAACCAGCGGAAAAAGCAACTCGAATGGTTTTGTTTGTACACGCCTCTGAAATAAACAAAATGTTATGCACACTTGAACTTACATATTTAGATAGGTTTCGGTGCGTAATCAAATAAAAACAAGCAATTAAGCCTGTTCCATTCTGGACTCAGGACGTGTTAGCGCATTTTCGTGTTATGTATCAGTACGTTTGTTAGCTTTCAGTAAATATTTGTAAATTTTGGAAATGTTTATAAATTCAATCGTGTAATGCATATATCTGTAAAAAAAATATAAAGACGTTTCTTTATATTTGAAAAAAAATTATTGTCTCTTAAATCTAACTACAAGTGGTTTGTGGTTACTGAAATAGGACTCATAATTGAAAACATTCTAAATTATAGTCATTTAATCGTCCGAAAACTCCGTCAATTGTTGCATAGCTCTGATACTTTCAATTAAACTCAGAAAACAAGCTTACTATTTCATTTGATGAGTTTCTTAATAAATCTTGGTGAAACTACGTGCTGCAGTATTTCGCACCAAATGAATGGGTTATTGAACGTACAAGGTGTATATATAATATATAAGCCCCTTAGGAGCCCTGAAGCTCGGCCCTCAGAGGTCCTATCGCAAAATGAACTTTTGATGTACACATGGCAGGCCAAGACCTACAAAATGATATATACATCATGGGTCTAGGACTTATAGTTGCTGAGATATAGCGCTCCTTTATTAATATAGCTTATATAGTAAAAAACGGTACTAAGGCCCCTTTTACGGCCCTGAGAGGTCAGATCGCAAAATAGAAAAAAGTCATTTCTTGGCAGGCCAAGACCTACAAAATTATATATACATCATGGGTCTAGGACTTATGGTTGTTGAGATCTAGGGTGTACACGGACAGACGGACAGACAAAACGGGGACAATAGAGCATTTTTTTTTCGAAAATGCTCTAAAAATGTATATCACAAAAACTTGACGTGCTAGAAGAAAAACATCAACATAAAAATGACAAAGTTTTTGAGACCTCATGAATTCTGCTGCCAAGATCAAGGATATGTATATAGATTGTGTCTACAGAAACAAATGAAGTGAATAATTATATTTGTGTGGCTTGATCGACGGATCATTGAACTGTATTTGTGTGACTCCATTAATAGATCATTCATTTGTATTAGTGGGGCTCCATAACATTCAAGTGTATCTGTGTGGCTGTACAAAGAATCATTCAATTGTATTTGTGTGGCTGCGACAACGAATCATTCAATTGTGTTTGTGTGGCTGTACAACGAATCATTCAATTGTATTTGTGTGGCTGCAACAACGAATCATTCAATTGTATTTGTGTGGCTGTACAAAGAATCATTCCATTGTGTTTGTGTGGCTGCAACAACGAATCATTCAATTGTATTTGTGTGGCTGCAACAACGAATCATTCAATTGTGTTTGTGTGGCTCCAACAACGAATCATTCAATTGTATTTGTGTGGCTGCAACAATGAATCATTCAATTGTATTTGTGTGGCTGCAACAATGAATCATTCAATTGTATTTGTGTGGCTACAACAACGAATTATTCATTTGTATTTGTGTGGCTGCAACAACGAAACATTCAATTGTTTTTGTGTGGCTCCAACAACGAATCATTCAATTGTATTTGTGTGGCTGCAACAATGAATCATTCAATTGTATTTGTGTGGCTACAACAACGAATTATTCATTTGTATTTGTGTGGCTGCAACAACGAAACATTCAATAGTATTTGTGTGGCTCCAACAACGAATCATTCAATTGTATTTGTGTGGCTGCAACAAAGAATCATTCAATTGTGTTTGTGTGGCTGCAACAACGAATCATTCAATTGTATTTGTGTGGCTGCAACAACAAATCATTCAATTGTATTTGTGTGACTCCAACAACTAATCATTCAATTGTATTTGTGTGGCTGCAACAATGAATCATTCAATTGTATTTGTGTGGCTACAACAACGAATCATTCAATTGTATTTGTGTGGCTGCAACAATGAACCATACAATTGTATTTGTGTGGCTACAACAACGAATTATTCAATTGTATTTGTGTGGCTACAACAACGAATCATTCAATTGTATTTGTGTGGGTGCAACAACGAATCATTCAATTGTATTTGTGTGGCTGTACAAAGAATCATTCAATTGTATTTGTGTGGCTGCAACAACGAATCATTCAATTGTATTTGTGTGGCTGCAACAACGAATCATTCAATTGTATTTGTGTGGGTGCAACAACGAATCATTCAATTGTATTTGTGTGGCTGCAACAATGAATCATTCAATTGTATTTATGTGGTTGCAACAACGAATTATTCAATTGTATTTGTGTGGTTGCAACAACGAATCATTCAATTGTATTTGTGTGGCTACAACAACGAATCATTCAATTGTATTTGTGTGGCTACAACAACGAATCATTCAATTGTATCTGTGTGGCTACAACAACGAATCATTCAATTGTATCTGTGTGGCTACAACAACGAATCATTCAATTGTATCTGTGTGGCTACAACAACGAATCATTCAATTGTATCTGTGTGGCTACAACAACGAAACATTCAATTGTATCTGTGTGGCTACAACAACGAATCATTCAAATGTATTTGATTTGTAAAGGAAAGGAATGATCCTGAGCATGAAGTACACCCCTACCTCACTTTACAGCCTAGATACGCTCCACGATACTTGGCCGCAAAGCGAAATGCCGTATAAGGAATCAATTTTTCTAGTACAAATATATACAAATTCAATGGGATCGGTTCCAAATTTTTTAAATATGTAAAATGCCTTACCATTCAAAATGTATTTTCCTCGTTTTATTTTGTTTAAATCAAAAATACATAACAATTAGATACATTTGTACATAAAATAATAACAGACTCCAAAATCAAACGATAATCTATAAACAAAAATGAAACAACTTCATGTTGCATACAATATGTGTATGTATCATTTTTTGTTAATGGCTTTCAAATGTAGACGATGAAGAAATGGTAACCTGCATTTCAATGACGTCATCATCTTTCGCTGGTAAGGATGAGACTGGCTTAAAAAAAAATTGCCCAACGTTGTTTGTCTTGCCTTCTTGTCTATTTCATTCTTCAATGATTTATAACAGCTAATGGCTGAGTCAATTCCTCGAACAACTTTTGCGCTACTACATTCGACGTCAGGATCGTTTTCAAGGAGGATCCCTTGTTCGAAATAAGGAAAAGCTTTCGACCAATGTTTTTTTTATGTTAACTGTTAAGTGCCGGTTCTGCTTGCAGCTGAACGAGTTCCTTATATGTTAGTGGTTCCCTATCAGCTTCAAGTAGATCAAGCACATCACGTTTGTTCAAACCTTCCAATCCCAGGTCTTTTGCTAGATCCTAAATCTTTTGCCTAAATTTGGATGAAAATTAACTTCTGCATTTGTAAATTTTACACATTCTGGTCATGTTTTTTCCTAACATGGTTAGGAATTAATACTGTCAACAGCATTAATGTGTAACAAAGAGTAATAAATATGTATGTTAATAAAACACAAACAAGTCTAAACCAGTAATTTTAGTAATTTTTTTTTTACCCTGTGAGGCGATACCGCCGATCTTCAACAAGACAGACACAGCAGTGAAACAGATGAACTGGGTAAACTTCATGGCAACAAATACTTTTGTAAGTCAATTTTGTGACAGATTGGACTTTTCTCTGTGACTCTGTGAAAAAGTAAACTTCGTCCGTCGTCAGTCAAAGTTGAACAAGATACCACCAGTTATAACAGACTTGGCTAACAATAATAACACCTTGATTAAGTTCGGGGATATGCAATTTATATAAGCGGATTAAGCTACCACCTCCAACAACGAAATTATCAATAACAAATAATGGGTGCCACCAGTTTCGAAATGTTTATCAATGCTGTATTTAGCAGCAAATGAGATGGGGGCCTCTTTGGGGAGAAAGGAAACAGAAGGGTCCCACGTATCGAAGTTTTTCTGGGGCCCCAGATAGTTATGACTGCCGCTTAGTATGTTTTGCCACATTTGAGCTACAGAGTGACATTTAACTTTTATCATTACTTTTAATCCGCAAGGTGGCATTCAACATACAACATGACATTCGATGTACATCATGACATTCAATATACAGCATGCCATTCAATATACAGCTTGACATTCAACATAAAGCATGACATTTAACCAACATCGTAATATTCAGTATACAGCATGGCATTCAAAATAAGCATGACATTTAACTAACATCGTAATATTCAGTATACAGCATGGCATTCAAAATAAGCATGACATTTAACCGACATCGTAATATTCAGTATACAGCATGGCATTCAAAATAAATCTTGACATTCAACATTCAGCACGACATTTAATATAAAGAATGATATTCAATATACAGCATGATATTCAACATTCAACATGATATTCAACCCTCCTGTATTCAGAATTGTAGTCTAGGGTGGTGTGAATGTAGAGGTAAAAAAAAACTTTTTTGAATTTAAATATGTAATAGTTTGGAAAAGTTGTCACTATAGAAGATGATTTTGTAGCCAAAGTTTCACCTCTAAATTATTAATTTTTCAACTGCCCCAATGACATGAAATATTGATGAAATCCCTTAAATCTCGAATAATTTACTGAAAATCGGCTAACAACAAACTATAATGTCCAAACATCCATTTTGTCCAATTAATAACTTAATCAAAACAATAATCAGTCTTCTGGTTGAATGCTGTCATTTGCTGCCTGTACAAAATCCTGTTCTTTATGAAGCCATTTCGGGCCCTTTCTCCGCATACCGACTGTGATGTTTCTGTAACGAGTTTCATATGTCTTTCTACGGCTTGAGTGTGACAGGGTACCTGGATAATTGGCAACATAATATTGTGTTGATCATGTATTCTGCTAGTTATTTCAGACATTGGAATATTGGCCAACAATGGTGGTGCAGTTACTTCAGCTTCCTGCCAATTTATCAGGTCAACATAGTCTGTTGAATCAAAGTTCAGTCTTGGAATACAAAATTTTCTGATGCCAGTTTTCTGTTCCTGACGAGCCTTTAGAATTCTGCGCAGTCCAAGTTGTTTAATGTGATCTCGATCATCAGTGACCATTGCTATCAATAGATTCTCTGGATGAGCAAAATAGGCATTTCTTTGGATAACAGGATTAATGATGTTCTTAACTTCTGTTGGCAGTGAACGAGACAAGTGAATTGTCAACCAAATGTGTTTAGTACCATCTACACAGCTGGGTTTGCTTTTGATTGCAAACCACACAGGAGCATACACCTGCATAATGTAAGTAGCCAACATCTGTAAGCTTTGAGTTGGATTTTGTTGTGAAATATACAATCGAAGAATGCGATTGGCCGTTGTCAACCACCGTGAATGGGCCATTTTGCCATGGTTTCTTCTAGCAAGTTCTTCTGAACAGCAACCGGTCATCACACTTAAGAACATTTCATGTAAATACCTCTGCTCTGTACTTAGTTCTGAAAGTGACACATCAGGAATTCTACTGCTAATTGCAACAAAGTTGCACACTGGCTGGAGCTCGCAATTTAGCAGGGCAGAACCTATTGGACCCGAAAATCCTTGTGGCCCAGTTGTTTTACCATCAAGATGTTTGATTAAATGGCGCAAAGGCAGCTCATTTGCATGCAACCAGCATGGCAACCACTGTAATGGTCTACCCAGTTTGATCTCCAAAAGTCTTATGATACCTCCAGCAGGTCCTGTATTTGTTGCAGTACCATCACATCCAATCCCTAAAATGTTGGTTATGTTGTGCCCATTGCTGTCAAAATATGTATATATGCAGTCAGCAATATCTCGAGCTGATGATGATTTAGGTGCTAAATGTGTGATGAATTTTCCTCCAGGTTCATTCAGTATTGTGATGTGTTCCTCATTTACTACATTTCGATACCAACGGCTTCCTTTCTTCTCTAGTTTAATTGTTTTATCCTTGCGGCCGTCAAAATAGAGAGTTTGAATTGCATCAGTAGAGTCTACTAATTGATCTCTGGCCATCTTTCGCTCTCGTCTCAGTTTATAGCGATCAATTACATTGGCAGCCTCAGTTTGTGAAACTATACCAAAGTCTTCTAGTACTGCTGTCGCAACTGCTGCACCAACCCTGTCTGATACTGCAAATCGATCACATATTTTTGCTAACTTTGGTAGTTTTCTTCTCATCTGGCTAGAGCTCGGTTTGGATGAAGTAGGTGTCTCAGTATCTGTAATCATGGTATTGCTTTCGGCTTCAGTCTGAAATAAATCTTCATTGAGGCCAATTTCGGCATCTGATGAATCATCATTGTTCAAATCTATAACTCCAGGGCATTGGTCATTCAAATCGAGTTTGGGTGCTTTTTTGGCTCTTGAGTCCTCCTTCAACTTGCGATCATAGGTCTTTTTTAGTTTAGCTGAGGAAACTCGATCAACACTACCAATAAACATGATCCTCAATGTTCTCTGGTCCTGCAAAAAGTGTTGTTCCTGAGGTGGCACTTTGTTTTGCTTTGCACAACCACAGTTTCCAGGAACACATTTGCAAATTGCAACGTCAAAGAGTTTCTGTTTACTTTTGTCAGCATATTCTTGCAACTTCAGCAAATACTTGTTATCTGCTTTCCTTCCTTCATCATGTGAATTTCTGATCAGTTTGAGAATTCTAGTGTGTGAAACAACCGGAATGGAAGCTTTATGCCATACAGCTTCAATGTCTGTTGCAACGATTTCAGCTATTTCACTCACTGTGGGCTCTTTGGCTTGATCAGAACTTAATTTTTGTCTGATGTGACTGTAATACTTCATCATGTCCATATAGGTTGGCAAAACATTTGTAACCAATTCACAGGAATGACCAAAAACAGGGCATTTATTGGCAGCTCTGGTGTCAACATTAGATGACATTTTTATCCCGGTGATTATCTGAGAAAGCATTAAGGAAGGATTTTATATAACCATATAAAATGAGTGAGCCATAAAAAAATTTGGTATATTATTCAATTATGTATACTCATAAAGCGATAATATTTCCAGTGCCAGTATAATGTACAACAACTGCGCCATAATATCTGGACTAGATGAAATGCGAACGGCAGATAATGAACTCCACCGGGAGCTAAGTTACTAAAATATGCTGATTTAAGCAGTACATACTAAAAAATAAATAGATACTTACTCTGTGTAGAAAATACAATGTACAATGTACAATTCGCCAAAGTAATTAAAACACTTGAAAATAGAGGGTAAACGAATATTGTAAATACCGTTTTGCTTATAACGGAAGTCCAAATTTTCAACATGATTGGGGCACCACTCAAAATAAGCAAAAAATTCTGAAATTTTGCAGAGTTGTTAACTAACACTTAAGACAACTTTTTAGCACTATTACATTCAGAAATTCTAAACTTTATTTTTTCACACCACCCTATTGTAGGCACATACAACTAACTGAACATTGAAAAAAAGTTATTGATTGCATTTAAATTGGATGTTTATCTCAAAATGAAACCGATCGATTCTCGTCTTTGTATTTTGTGTAATCCACGTATCTTCTTCTTGTCTTCCCACCCCACCCTGCCTCCATCTACCTCAACGTTGCGGCTAGCTATTGGCTGCTTTACGACAAAAAAAATCGTTCGATTTACGTTAACTGGAATAAAATATGTTCTCGGCGTTCGTAAGTGTGTGTGTGTGTGGGGGGGGAGACAAATAAATGCCCCGCATAAATAGCAAACTGTGTTGGTGGACGTGTGGTCAACCTATGACTGACCCTCTGGACATTCAGGACGGCCTAGGACCCTATGTATGTTGTTGCCTCGTTTCTATTTTTTACCATTGGTAATCCTTTGGTTAAGATTGAGACAAATAGGTTACATTTTTACATTTTTAAGGAGGTTGGGGGGGGGGTGGGGTGGAGAAGGGGAGGGACAGATGAAAAATATATTTCTTAACTAGAACATTATGCTAACCACGGACTTTATATTTCATGTAACAAACATAAACACCATTTTTTTATGTAAAATAATAAACCGAAGAAAAAGGCTTATTAGATTATGATGGGAGAAGGGTGAGGCAAGGGGTTGGTGTACCGTCCTCAACCAGCGGTCGGAAATTTTTTTTGTGTCTCACTGGTCAATCATATCTAGAGAGTTACATTCCTTTCGCTACTGAATTGTAAATGTTTCTTATCTTGTAATGCTTTGATATATATGATTTAGTAAGTGTATATATATATATATATATATATATATATGTGTGTGTGTGTGTTTGTGTGTTTGATTTTATGAACATCTTTGAAAAAAAATTAAATCACCAATAGCGATTTCAAGTCAATAATAAATTCTTGCGTATTCTATTAATGTTCTTTTCTATATATTTACTCAAACATTCAAGAATGCATTAAATGATTGTTTCTTATGATAAATAAAATGATAAACATGATTAACATGATAAAATAGAAAAAAATGTCTTCCCAATGTTTCTCGCGAAACTTGAATCGAGCCCCTTGAAATCTCTCTCTCTCTCTCTCTCTCTCTCTCTCTCTCTCTCTCTCTCTCTCTCTCTCTCTCTCTCTCTCTCTCTCTCTACTCTCACTCTTTCTCTCCCCTCTTTCTATCTCTTTCTCTTTATATCTCTCTTATTTCTTTATCTCTCTTTTTCTATCTGTCTCTCACTCTCTTTCTCTCTCTCTCTCTCTCTCTCTCTCTCTCTCTCACACACACACACATTCTCTCTCTCTCTTTCTTTTTCTCTTTTTCTCTGTTACAGTGGCTTTTTAACTCGCCTAATATATAACGTTGTCATTTCAATCCTGCAGGCTTCTGATAAAATCAAATGTTATGTTATAATTACAAGATGAATATGAAAGTACAAGTTCCGTGTAACTCACTATACGCGAATACTTTAAAAATAGACTAGAGATCATCTAACTGCCAACAGGTCTACTATAGCAAACGACGTTTAGCTACCTATGCATACTCTACGTCTGTCAGAGCTGTTTGCATGATATATTATTGGTTTCTGGTTGCTGTAAAATCAGACTACGGTAAAAAAAAAAAAAGGACTAATAAGTCAATAAAATCGATAAGTCTCTTGTTCTGTTGTGTAAATAAATCTCTTTTGTCCCATTAAGTAGAAGCATATGTAGGTCACGCAAAGGAAACAGTTTTCAATGTGAGTCGCAGTGTGGACAGTTTCCCGCTCAAACCATAAGTGAAGGCGAATGCCTGGACAGTTTCCCGCCCAAACCGTAAGTGAAGGCGAATGCTTGGACAGTTTTCCGCCCAACCATAAGTGAAGGCGAATGCTTGGACAGTTTCCCGCCAACAGTAGATGGTTATTGCATGGGTGTTTAAAGTGTGGAGGGCGAATGACAAACTTTCTTCACTCCTATTTAAGCATGGCCACTGGACCTTACAAAATCAAAGGTCACAAGCAAACTAACATACCAAAGGGGAGTAATACAAATAATAAATCAACGAGTGATAACTAGGGATAGAACAGTTTTCTTTCTGGGATTATTTATATATATTTTTAAGATGCAATAAATATTAACTTTTCTTTTGTTAATTATTCCAAATTAGCTGTACCCTGCAAAACCTTTGTATAGAGCTATACCATAGTTCAACTTTGAGGTTATAGTTCAACTTAGAGGTTATAGTTCAACTTAGAGGTTATCATGCATAGGTCAATGTTATTACACGTTTCTATTTGTTGTATGTTATGTTATGAAGATTAAAAAAAATATATATTATGAAATCGAGATGCAGGCAAGGGGAGGGGCAATTCATGTTTAAACAGGAAACAGTATTCTTACTTTCGATCTGCAGCAGACAGACGTGAGACGGGAGATATTTATATAAATTGTCTCTTATAGTCGCCACGATGGGTGCTTAGTTTTTTTTTTTTTTTTGGATGCCCTGGATCAAGACTTGTGGAGAATTTGGAGGGGCCCAATGCAAAAAGTGGTTATCAGGGGGGGCCTTCTTGGCATCAAATGAAAAAAAAAACACCAAAGGAATTAACGCTGGGAGGGTCTCATTTGGGCAGTGGGGTTTGGGTAGATCCGAGGCTGTGACTTTCACCTGTATGTAAGTACAGTTTTTGCTACTCCACTGAAAATTTGAAGAAGCTTTCGAAGCCGTTTGTCAAGTATAGGTCTAACATTACTCTTACAATCACATGTGGTAATGGAGTAGCTAAGAGGGGGGGGGGTACCCTGAATATGTGCTTTCATCGTACTTAGTACTTTTATTTTGTAGCACTATAATGGCGCTGAATAGCTCGACAAATGTACTTGGTTCGCCCAGAGTGCCACAAACGCTAGATGCGCCACTGTATGGTGACGCCCCTAAATTGACAGTGCGCCCTGGAGTCGCCGCCATTGCTTTTTTATGTCTCAAACACGGCCAATTGTTTACACACTTGCATTACCGCTTCGTTGCACCTAAATGGAGCTCGATTTAAACAGGTCACGGTAACACCCTAGGTCACAATATGTGTGCCATTGCACAGCTATGTGTGTCAATTCACAGTTATGGTATGTCATTTCAAGTTATGTGTGTCATTACACAACTATGTGTGTCATTACACAGCTATATGTGTCATTTCACAGTTATATGTGTCATTTCACAGTTATGTGTGTCATTTCACAGTTATATGTGTCATTTCACAGTTATATGTGTCATTTCACAGTTATGTGTGTCATTTCACAGTTAGTGTGTCATTTCACAGTTATATGTGTCATTTCACAGCTATGTGTGTCATTTCACAGCTATGTGTGTCATTTCACAGTTATGTGTGTCATTTCACAGTTATATGTGTCATTTCACAGTTATATGTGTCATTTCACAGTTATGTGTGTCATTTCACAGTTATATGTGTCATTTCACAGTTATATGTGTCATTTCACAGTTATGTGTGTCATTTCACAGTTATATGTGTCATTTCACAGTTATATGTGTCATTTCACAGCTATGTGTGTCAATTCACAGGTATGGTATGTCATTTCCCAGTAATGTGTGACATTGCACAGTTGTGTGTCATTTCACAGCTATATGTGTCATTTCAAGTTATGTGTGTCATTACACAACTATGTGTGTCATTTTACAGTTATATGTGTCATTTTACAGTTATGTGTGCTGCAGTTACTGTTCCTCGTTGAGCTATAAATAGTTTATTGTCCTGCCAACGCTTCAGTATTATTGTCCACAGATATAAAAGGTTAGTGTACACATTCAACACTGTTTTGTTGTTCTACAATTTTCGTCCCAAAGTTCTACATGAAAGAAATTTCGTGAAACACGAATCTTAACATATCACGTTGTGACCTTTTAAACTGCTATCAACTATGTCTTACCCGCAGCATTAAAAATGAATTCAAATCCCAGTAGAGCTTCATTCTTGTAAATGTTTATTAACAACTTTATATGTCATCAGTTGTTAATTGTAATACGCGTGTAAAGACTAGCAGCTTTTGAAAGTTACTCTGTGCTATGCAGACGAACTAAAAAGAGGCGCAGAAATATCGCTGTTAAATGCAGATCGGGAAGAGGATGCTAAAATATGTAACTTGAACATGGCGCCAAAAATAGCTAACTACGGCTATGGTAAAGACACACAAAAAATTGATTCTTTATATTTCAACTATTTTATTGCGCAATCAGAAGTATCGCTCCAACATATTGCTAGAAAGGGGGGAATTCTTACAATCTCATTACCCGAGCCCTTAAAACTACGCTCACGTGTGCACTCGTATCCTCCAAAAAAGATTTGCTCTAAAAAAAAAAGGGTATACAATCTGTATGCATCGGGGCTTGCTGGAAAGGCCGTAGTCGCGCCTCAGCTCGGGATCCATTATTCTGTTAAGTCGGCTTTCTGGTAATGATCAGTTTTACTGTGAGTTGAATACTGTGGTATGTCTATGTCATTGTTGAATACTGGGGCATGCCCGTGTCATTGTTGAATACTGGGGCATGTCTATATCATTTTTGAATACTGGGGTATGTCTATGTCATTGTTGGATACTGGGGTATGTCTATATCATTTTTGGATACTGGGTTATGCCTATGTCACTGTTGAATACTGTGGTATGTCTATGTCATTGTTGAATACTGGGGCATGCCCGTGTCATTGTTGAATACTGGGGCATGTCTATATCATTTTTGGATACTGGGGTATGTCTATGTCATTGTTGGATACTGGGGTATGTCTATATCATTTTTGGATACTGGGTTATGCCTATGTCACTGTTGAATACTGTGGTATGTCTATGTCATTGTTGAATACTGGGGCATGTCTATGTCATTGTTGAATACTGGGGTATGTCTATGTCATTGTTGAATTCTGTGGTATGTCTATGTCATTGTTGAATACTGTGGTATGTCTATATCATTGTTGAATACTGGGGCATGTCTATATCATTTTTGGATACTGGGGTATGTCTATGTCATTGTTGAATACTGGGGTATGTCTATATCATTTTTGGATACTGGGTTATGCCTATGTCACTGTTGAATACTGTGGTATGTCTATGTCATTGTTGAATACTGGGGCATGTCTATGTCATTGTTGAATACTGGGGTATGTCTATGTTATTGTTGAATACTGTGGTATGTCTATATCATTGTTGAATACTGGGGTATGTCTATGTCATTTTTGGATACTGAGGTATGTCTATGTCATTGTTGGATACTGGGGTATGTCTATACCATTTTTGGATACTGGGGTATGTCTATGTCATTGTTGGATACTGGGGTATGTCTATATCATTTTTGGATACTGGGGTATGTCTATGTCATTGTTGGATACTGGGGTATGTCTATGTCATTGTTGGATACTGGGGCATGTCTATGTCATTGTTGAATACTGGGGCATATCTATGTCATTGTTGAATACTGGGGTATGCCTATGTGATTTTATATACACATGTTCTTTTATTCTAGATGTGGCTACAGCGGAGGGTTGTGAACAGCCCCTGGACAAAGCTTATCTGCATAGCTTCGGTCGGCATTCTAATTTATGTGTGGAGATCAGTGTATACACTGCCCAATTCAACGGTAAGCTAAAAGGGTGTTGGCATATAGAGGGGGGGGGGTTTCATCGCTTCACCCATATTGCTGTTCAAAACTTTTAATCTGAAATTAAACAGAAGATAAGAAATGTAAATTTTCAAAAAAAAAAAATAATAATAATTTGTTAGATGAAAATATTAAAATCTTAACGATAAACATGTATTAGCTCAGTAGGCCTTGCAACTACCCCTCCCTTTCTCTCTCTCTCCCTCCCTCCCTCCCTCCCCCTCTCTCTCTCTCTCTCTCCCATCTCTTTCTCTCCCTCCCTCTCTAGCTCCCTCTCCCTTTCTCTCCCTCTTTCTATCCATCTGTCTCCCTCTTTCTCTACCTCTCTCTATCCCTCACTCTCTCTCTCTCTCTCTGTCTCTCTCTCTCTCTCTCTTGAATACAACCTACAGCCATTATTCATATAAACATTTGATTTATTTTCCAGGGGACAGCATTGAGTTGTATTCAAGATGACGACATATTTTTAGATTCGTGTGACCTTTCCGTAAGTCAGACAGAATTTCTGAAGATGATGAACGAAAGTGCAACATTCATTTACCCAGAAGGAACAGTCTGTCACAGACTCACAGACGGCGTGTATGTCAGATGTATTCGAGGAGATTGGGTTGAGTTCAAAGGTGAAGACACTGACACGTATATGATGCCACTTGTTTAATTAATTACTTGGACACATTGCTTCAGCAATAACTACTCCAGCGCGCTCTCTTGTTTTGGGAGGCCTTTTTGTCATTTTACCCCGTGCTACCTTGTGACACTTCATTTTCCGTTAGCAAGACCGTCACCAAGTGGTCTTTGGGGGTGGGGGGGGGGGTCAACCTTTATCCTGCCTTGCGGGGAGTCCGGGGGTGGGGGGGTTAATGACTATTGCACTATCGGCTTAGGGTGGGGATGAAAGAAAGGCACTATAAAAACCATCCCATAGTGGTTCATAGGATCTAAGTGATGAACGTCACTTCCTTACAGAGACTTCAGAGGTTTGATTGGATCAAGAGATACAGGAACTGTACACTTTAAAGCTCGCTTTTTACTTATATTTGTCTGTGCGATATCATTGCATGGATTATACGTATATGTAGCCTCTCTGTGCGATATCATTGCATGGATTATATTAATATGTGCCTCGTTTTCTGGATTTCCTCAGCGCACATCCGCAAGACACGCAACACAGGTGCCATAGAAGTTCCAGTAAAAGAGAAATAATTAAACGGAGGTTTGTCAACATAGCTACGAAGTGTCTGTATAAAGGGTACTTAAACTGAATAGATAAAATTTACAAAATTGTATTGATCGCATGTAATTCTTTTTTTTTTGTATTAAATCCACCAACAATGAAAGATTCTGTATATTTTGTTTCGTTAATTTATGGAGCGTTCAAAACTTTTTATATTACTTTTAAAGATAAAATATTAAGGGGAAAAATAGTTCTATAATTTAATAATGATGGGTTAATATAAAAGTGTAATATATTTGCCATGGATGGCCACGCACAGACCCTCCGAGAAGGGGGTGTGGGGGGGCAGGGGGCAAATGCCCAGGGGCCCGGCGAGTTTTAGGGGCCCAGACTGAGCTGGCCTATCAACTTTTGAAAATATTATTATCAGCACGGGGGGGGGGGGAGGCGTGACAGCCCTGCCGAGGAGCCCGAAATTTATGTCGGTGGGCCTGGCCACACATATGGTCTATGAGAGCACCATTGTGTCCTTCGTTTGTTTGTTTGTTTACAGTTAAAAAAAGATATATAGAGCTACTCCCTTATATCAGCGTATCGATATTAACTTAAAGAGCAAATATATATAATAGAGTAAAATGGGCCATTTAGGAGCCACAAATTATTCAAGGAAGAGCCACACGTGGATCGATCTGCCGTTTTTTTTTTTGGTCACCACTTGTTTAGGTTACATCTCTGCTAGAATATTCTAAAAGGCATTAATCGCTTTAAAACCACTGCCGATATGAATGACCCTATACAGATTGAATGAATGACCACATACAGATAGAATGAATGACCACATACTGATAGAATGAATGACCACATACAGATTGAATGAATGACCCTATACAGATTGAATGAATGACCACATACAGATTGAATGAATGACCACATACAGATAGAATGAATGACCACATACAGATAGAATGAATTACCATCCATATACAGCTGTGGTTTAAAAAAAAGTAAAAGTTCCCTTAGTCCTAAAGGGCCATCGGGGTAGATGAAGTGTAAAATAATTCACCTGTTTCTATTACCTCGGCTTATAAAGGGATTGTGTGGTTAGCACAACGCCCAGCCGCCCTTACTACCCCAGCTAAAGTCAGGTACCCAATAGAACTAGGTGGTCTAGTGGGACACTAACAAGGACCTGGAGAATCGCCCTTCGTTCTCATTGAGGATCGAACCCAAGAGTCTCAGGTCGACAGCCGAGTATCTACACCACTCTGTCACCCCATACAGCTGTGGTAGCCTAATGCTATTCGTACAGCCACATACAGCTCTTCGATGACCTTCCGGAAGATCCCAAAATGAGCCAGTAATTTTTGTTATCATTTAATTGCATGTGTTTACTTTGTTGATTATTCTAAGCCCCTTTTAAAAAAATGTCTTTACCATATAAAAATCTGGAATCCGGCTCCATCGACTTCTTGCACAGCTGGTCATGACATACAGCTTCATGTAACATACATGTGCAATGTTCGTTCACATCTTAGACTTAGTTACTACAGTTCCTCATTCACTCAATAAACGGTCATTTTATTTTTAAAGACAGCAATGTCATGTTTTCGAATCATTCAAATATATCTTTACAATGAGCAAAGTCAATAATAAATAATAAGTTCTAGATATGTTCAAAGGCCCAATATCGATTGTCTGTATTGATGGAAACCGTGGAATGTGTGTGCCATTTGAGTGAACCGGGCTGACGGAGCACAGTGTGAGATAGCTCGATTGTCATTATGCTGTATAATAACAGTTCCCTCTCTGATGAAGAACATGGTTTGATCTCATGACCTCTATGAGATTAAGTCTCAGCTGGCAGATAAACTGAGACAGATCAAAGACAGATCGGTCCCGGGGGGGGGGGGGGGGAATTAGTATCTATTCGGCAATAATTCTTTGATTTTTTTTTTCTAGACCAGATATTTGTTCAACTTATCTGCCCAGATATTGTTAAAAGAGATAGTTGTCGAGATCCAAGTATTCTGGCCGCCATCTACAATAAACGGTCAGCAAAGGCGATATGGTTTGGTAATGCTTTAGTAATAAATCTTTAAATAACAAAACTATTGCGTCTGATAAACATATTATATTTAGGCGATGAACCATGCAATAAATGCTTATTATAAAAAAAAGTTAATATACTGTAATCCTCTGTATTTAGAGTGTATAGTAAATAAGTTTAAGGTATTGTCTTGAAACGAAACGGCTTAATGGGTCTACTTGATTCTGGAGACCAGTGCTTCTCAAAGTGGTGGGCCGCGGCCCCCCTAGGGGCCGTGGACTGTCCTAAGGGGGGGAGCGTGGAATTTCCAAAAAATTATAAATTTAAGCAACCTAAACCAAAAAAAAAATAAAATAGGGGGGCCGCGACATATTGATTGGCGTTCAAAGGGGGCCCTGACTTCAAAAAGTTTGAGAAGCACTGATGTAGAGTGCTGCAAATCAGTTGACTCAACAATTGGTTCTGATCTTGGGTCATGGACGTACGACGTTACATATTTGGCCAGTGATATCTTTGGTAATGTTGTTACCAGGCTCACCGACAGAAATTTCATGCCCCTGGGCAGAGCTGTCACGGCCTCCTCCCTCCCCCCCCCACCCGTGCTGTCGCCGGAACCCTGGGCATTTGCCCCGCCCCCTATCGGCGGTACTGGTTGTTACTTGCAGTAAAGTATTTCAAGTCCAGGGTGAGTTTATTAGTTTTTATTTAATGTAGACAAACAGGAGTTATGGGGAAAGGCTGGAGGGGGGGGGGTCAATTAAGGACAGAACAGGTAGGGCTGTCCGTAGTATGGTGCAAGGGAGTTGCGAAACGCTGAGAGGGGCAAAAATCTTCTATTGAATACTGAATACTGAATTTCGAACTACAAATAAAATAAATAAAAAAAAAGTATAACTTCCAAGTTATCAATCCTATTTTTGAAATGTCCTCTGTTGAATGCCTCATTCAGGCGCACAGCACACACATAGACCTAAATATCTAGGCTGCAATCCATTAATCACTAAATCTGTTACAAAGGAAGAATGTTTTTATTTTCTTCGTCAAGCTCGCTGATATGTTCTGTGATAAATAAATAATCATAATAAAAAAATCACTAGGCTACCCTAAAGATGGTCTATTGAATGTGTCCAGTACACAGGTGCCCGCATTCGTACACATATCTATTCAACGGACACGCCCAGTGCAACCCAGACAACGAGCACAACATTTACGGTGCTGTGTGCAAGCAGAGGCGTCCCTAGGGGTTTGGGGGCCCGGGGGGGCTTGGCCTTTTGGGGGCCCCTGCAGATTTGACATACGATATCATGACATGAGATAACGTACTTAATAAATATATGTCTATATTCAAATTAGTACAGTATGTCAATAAAATTAACAAAATATAATCATTAAAACTCTTTTAATGAATAGTTTCATTGTTTAGTGACGAGATAATGCACAAGTGACAAATGTCAATTCATTTTGCCTCACATCGTGCTTTCTGTGCAGTAAAGGCATTTATAACATCATCTAAGTCAATGTTGTCTAGTATTTTTGACTTCACTTACATTAAAGCCATGCTGCTGAGTCTTTCTTGCGTCTTTGTACTCCTGATATAGTTTTTGATTGACTTAAAGTTTTGATAATAATCTCTCACATGAGGCAATGGAAGTGGCCTGAGTTAGCAGGATGGAGGTTGCAAGGTTTGAGCAAACATCATTATCATATGAAGCCTCAATAAGTCAGTTGGTGATTGTGGTACTGGTTTGTTGGTGAAAGTGCTCTTGCATCAATGACACCATTGAAAAAGTGATGTGCATGTATGTCATCATACAAACAGGAAAAAGTAACAGTTTTTCATCAGTGTGTAATCATCCATAGAATTCAACAGGTGTCTTGGTTTAAGAAGAACCCCAAAGGTGCCCAAATGGTTTTGCAACCTTTGGAATCTATCCTTCATCTCCATATGAAGTATGTCAAGCACTTCTGTCGCAACACGTTTGAATTGCATCCCCATCAAGTCTTTTCTTTCTTTTGGTTGTTTTGCCTACAGGAAATCCTAGCATTCAATGCCTTCTTTTGTTCTTTCGATGGATTGGGTGATCAGTTTCGTCTGTTTCTCATCATTTTGCAGAAAGCATGAAAGGGTCTTAATCTCTTCAGCATCGTTGTCAAGATGAAAGGAAAGTGACGACGTAGCTTCTTCTCTTGAGTACCAACATGTAGGCCTACTACTCTCCTTTTTTAGTTTCCCGGCTCCAGTTTCTTTCAGTTTTGTCTATCTCTGGGGTGAACTGGAAAAAAAGTTGAGCAATTCATGACAATTGCTAGATCTATCTCAGCAGAATGAAGAGCTGCCAAGCTGAGAGAGTGATTATCACAGTTCAGAAATGTTACGTTTGGATTTATGTCTAAGAGACGTTTCTGCCGGCCAGACCGACGGCCACTCATTGTGGCTGCGTTATCATAGGTTTGATCTGTGCACAGATTAAAGTCTAGTTCAATGTCTTAAAGAGTTTTCAAAACAAGTTCTTCATTATGACTTCACAATTTCAAAATAACAGAGGAATAACTCTTTTATTTCAAAATTCTCGACATCCAAGTTACGAACTTTAAGGGATACTAGTTCTTTGTGAGAAACATCTGGAGTGGAATCAAACATCAGAAAAAAGTAACAAACTTCCTTGACTTTCCCAACAATTGATTCCCTATCTTTATTGCCCATCAAGCTTATGGACTCATGATGAATTATTCAAGTGATGTTACGTAACTTCATCAAATTCTGCAAGAAATTTCAAAGATTCTAGGAAGTTTCCAGGACTTGGAGAGTCTATTTCTTCTTTGTGGCCAAGTAAGCTTGAGTTGTTTTTGCTAAGTACTTGACAGCTGTTGCTGCACTGCTGTATCTTTGCATGAATTATCTGAATGGTGATACTTTTCTTCGCCATGTTCATGGTCTTCTTTGTTTTCAATGCTATTATCAGATTTCTTCTTAAAAAAAACCTTCACATTTTCCTTGATTTTGCGGCCTCTCGTCTTTCTTTAGCACGCTTTTTCCGTTTTGTAAACTCATTCTTTCGGCATGGGTGAAGTTTCTCCAAAAATAATAACACTTATTCACAAATAAAAAATATACAAAACATTATGTATACTTGTTTCATCCGCCATGATTGTGAGATTTCGTCAGACGAATAGACATAAGTATACGAACTATGACCCTTCTATTTATGTCTATGGATAGATGGATTATAGCATGGACAAAAAATGAAAGATACAATGCCGTCAAGATAACATGTCTTATAACAACCAAAACTATGTTTTGACACTTTTAGTAAACTTTTTACCAGTTTTTATTTGCGTGATGATTTACGTAATTTTGAAATCCTTAATCTATGTGGAATACATGCAACAGTGTCACTAACTCAGTGGTATCACTATGTTTGGTGTCACCCGATGCGGACAATTCAGGGTGTCACCCCCTCCCCCAAGACTTCCAGCATGAACAATGGTACATATTTTCCTGCTCTATAAGGTCTTCACCTTAGAGAATTTACTTTAAAATATTTAAGCGATGAAAACGATAGTATTACTGACTGTATTTCAGAAATATGTAGGCCCTATATTACTTTAATTCAACTAAGTTTATAAACTACGTCTCCTATTTCATAAAACCACGTGACTACCTCCGTCCTTTTTTCTAGCGCGTTTGTAAAAAACTCCAGATTGGTCCGAGCAGCTTTGAATTAGATTCATTTACCTAAGCTCCAGACGCTATGCATGATGGCACCATGTGCTACTAATCGTATGGTGGCATCCTGTGCTACTGATCGTATGGTGGCATCCTGTGCTACTGATCATGTTTTTGACTATGATCGATTATAAAACTGACTATGCCGAGTTCTTTCTGCTATAAAATCTAGAATTGTTCATTGTTGTGTCACCCCTATGTTGGTGTCACCCGGTGCGGCCCGCACTTTCCGAGTGATGCCTCTGCACTAACCTATATAACAACGTGCATAACAAGATTACATGGCGGTGGCTTTATCTATGTTGATAAAATGTAAATAGGATTCACGCCTAGCTAATAATTTCTAAAGTTCTTCACCAACTGCCTTGAAATTTACACACAAAATTGCATTAAATTAATAAACTGAATTAGAAACGAAATTTTTCTCAATACTTACTTTTACATTAAAGTAGGTGTCATAACTACTTGTATTATTAGTTATGCATTGTGAGTTCTTGTGACTATCTGTCTATGTCTTCTCTTCTCTGGTAGGGATTGACACTTTATCTAAGCGTGTACTCAATCACATACATCACAAATAAATTAAATAAACTGCCAAGTCCGATTCATATACTTTATTTGACGATTACGCAAAATTTAAATTCAAAATATAAGTAGAATGAAACTATACACTGCAAGATCCATATTCACCGAAACATCACTACTCTATCCTGTGTGCTGCCTATTTTTGTCAAACTGCATGTCTGTTCTGTACCTCTCTGTTCTCCTCATTTCTTCCCTTACTCATCCCTGACCCAATGATCCATATTCCTGAAAATGCAATGTTTAATACATATTCTTGCAAATGCAATGCTCAACAATGCTCTTTGTATCACTAATCAAGCACATTTAGAAGTTTGGCGCCATTTATAGAAATCAGACAGTAGATAATTAGCTTGTCACAACATTTTTCTCTTGAAAATACAAGGACGGTTAGCCTTGCTTTTAATTCCAGCCTAACTAGGTCATCTAACTTAAAAGGTATGTGTCCCCTAAAAATACAAACTCTCTCTAAACGTGACCGACATTGTACCTATGGCGCATTTCCAGCCATTCCAAAGTATGTAATAAAAACATAACCGACTTTGGTCGCTACAGAAGGCTTAGTCACGGCAGCGCGTGGCGGTTACAGCTAGTATTTAATATTTAGTGTTAAATTAAAAAAAAATGGAAACTCGTTTTGGGGCCCCCCTCAAGCGGGGGCCCGGGGGACGTTCAAATTTGAACCCCCCTCCCCCCACCCTAGCTACGCCACTGTTGCGGTACATTTTTTTTCTTCTACTGACAACATGAAAATGTTCGGGGGGCTCAGATTCAAAACATCGATATTCTTTTATACTAGCTGTACCCTGCAAAACCTTTGCATATAGTTATATCCCCTTAGGCTTGATCGGTAGGCAAGGTTATTTTTGGTTTCGGGTAGATCCGATTTTTTCATGATTGTATTTTAAACTGGGATACTGTTGTATTAATTCTTTACTTTCGATTTAACGCAGCGCCCAAATCGCTATTATTATATTATATGACTGTTTCATTTTCATGAGTTTTTAAACCAACGCATTTTAATAACAATGAGTCCACAATGGTATGAGGAAAATTGAACACGGTCGTTGCACAGTATTGGACCAGCTTTCTATCGATAAGATGCGGGAGAGTCCGCGATTACAACATCTTGGGAAACCGCCCCGCAACGGTGTTTACGTTTAGTACGCCCGGGGGGGGGATGTGGGGGGGGGGAGAAAGTTTGTGCTCGGGGTGTAAAATGAAACCAAAAGTTTGAAAAGATCAGACCCCACGCCAGTGTGTAGAAGGAGAAGAAATTGCAAATGGCCAAATTAGAAAATTATTGACTACAGTACATTGTAGAATAACTTCAAACAACTGCTTGGAGACCGCTGTATTTAGGGATTTAGTAGTGGTGGTAGACAGTCTTTCTAAACCCCTCACACCCGACAGGGTCCCTGACTGTCAATGAAAATTGGGGGGGGGGCCATCATCATCTACCAGGTCATTTTATGTACTCTGCGCCCCCCCCTATATACAAGAGTTCGTATTTACTCTGACGCTTCGGACATTATATTACACATTGCGTTACACATTACATTACACAATACATTACACATTACATTACACATTACATTACACATTACATTACACATTACATTACACATTACATTATGTTACACATTACATTACACAATACATTACACACTACGTTACACATTACATTACACAATACATTACACATTACGTTACACTTTACATTACATTACACATTGCATTACACACTACGTTACACATTACATTACACAATACATTACACATTACGTTACACATTGCATAACATTACACATTACACATTACGTTACACATTACATTACACAATACATGACACAATACGTTACACAATACGTTACACAATACTTTACACAATACATTGCACTATACATTGCATAATACATTACTGTATACATTACATGTTACATTAAAGTACATCTCACATTAAAGCACACATCACATTAAAATAGACATATCATTGGTGTATACATTACAGAAGTATAAATCACATTCAATTACATATCACATTAAAGTACACATTACATTCAAGCAAACTTTACAGTACACAATACAGTGCACACGATTTTTCTTTTATTGCAAATGAAATAGATCACAATTATGTCGCACTGCAGTCATTTATGCGAACACTCCTATTATCTGACATTTTCCACCCTGACTTTGGTTAGCATATCTTGTCAAGTCATGATGCTCTGCCAAGTTTTTAGTCAGCCTTTGTCATAATAATGATAATAATAATAATAATAATAGTAACAGTTAAGAATAATGAAATGTCACACACTAACTAGCATTTCCCAGTTTGTGGGAGACGCGAGATATACATATATTTTTTTTTCATTCCAATGTTTACCAATAAATTATTCTTATTGCCTTTGAGATGAAGGTAAACATTCCCCTCTCCGTCCCCCTATTGTCGCGTGCCACATTATCAGTGGAACTACCAATGATCAAATTGGCAGCAGACAGGCGATGGCGCCAACAAGCCCCAAACGTTTGGCTCACCAGCGGATGATGACCTGACATACCGTCACCAGCAATTTGGCGCGAGGATATTATGTACACTTAAGTCAATGATGTCATTGTGAAACCACCGATTTTATCTATCTATCTATCTATCTATCTATCTATCTATCTATCTATCTATCTATCTATCTATCTATCTATCTATCTATCTATCTATCTATCTATCTATCTATCTATCTATCTATCTATCTATCTATCTATCTATCTATCTATCTATCTATCTATCTATCTATCTATCTCTCTATCTATCTGTCTATCTATCTATGAATGGTAGGTTCACCCTGTATCTTGATGCTTCGGTAATAATACAGTTTGAATGAGACTCATTAATAAAGAAGCAGCACAGCCATCATCTCTGTGTATAATTATCTTCACACACTGAGTACCACTTAGGTGCTGGACAGCCCCCTTCCCCCATTTTCCTCCTCCTTCCCCCCCCCCCCGGCCCCCAGTCGCTTGATGCTCCAAGTCGATATCTGTAACTGACGCTATTCATTGACTCCGGCTGTGATGACGCGTTATGTCCTGATAGAGTCTTTTTTTTTGTTGTTGTTTTGTTGAGAGGTGATCATTAGCAGACGTGACGTATCTTGAGACCTGAGGAGAGCACACACCCTCCACCGCCCCCTTTACATCCCTTCCCTTCCTGTCACCAACATCTTCATGGGCTCAATCGTGTTCCGCCCCCGCCCACCCCGCTCCTCATCCCCAGCCTGGGTTTGCATCATCTGTGCGTTTAGTTCTTACGATTGCAGCTACTATATTTGTACGTTCTGTTCTACGTCATGTGAACTGATCCTATAGACAGACAGGCCTGATTTCAAGATGGTATGAATCGTGGTAGTATCAGTTTATTCTTGTCTTTTAGGTATGGCTATTCGGGGTCACTGACGTTCTATTGCTGCAAGTTCAATTGCTGCATAAGTATGGGTATTAGGAATCATATATATATATATATATATATATATATATATATATATATATATATATATATAAAGAGAGAGAGAGAGAGAGAACAGAGAGAAAGAAAAAGAGAGAGAGAGAGAGAAAGACTTTATTGCCAAGAGTTTTCAATAAATTTGTTGTGATGATTAACTCGTGGAATCAATATCAGATGACTTTGATTTGAATCTTTATCTTCGTCCACTCATTAAAGTGACCATTTGATGTTTTTGAATTGAATTCATTGATTTTATCGTTTTATTGGGAGAAAATTGTGAACTTCTGTTTTTGTGTGTGATAAGAAAGGAATTGACCATTCACCATCCACTGACTGACAGTCAGTTTGAGGGGAGGAGGAGGAGGAGGGGGGGGCTAAGCGAAACCGCCGCAAAAAAATGTGTTTCTTTTGATCTTTGACAATTTACGGTCGGCCCCTGAATGTCAAGTCATTTTAGCCCGGGGCCCTGGCGAGAATTCAGTGCGTGACGCCCCCCCCCCCCCGAAAGGATGAGTTGAAATCTCTTAGATCCTACAAACCACTTATGGGACGGTTTTCATGATGCCCTTCTTTCATCCTCACCATAGCCGATAGTGCAATGGCCATGGAGGCACCACGGGAGATATAGCGGGAACTTTCACCATGACCTGAAATATCCATTGGTCTTTACCGGAGATCGAACCCGGGACATTTAGGTCGACAGTCGAGAGCCTTAACGCACGACAAAGCAAGACCACAGATCACCCTCCTTAGTGGCGACCCTGGCTGTTATCAATGTAGAACTCGAAACTCAATCATTTTCTAACAACTATAGGCTTCTAGTGCTGTAAGAAAGCACACGGACTCAATTAAAGAACAACAGCACATTTAACTTAATATTATTTCAAGTGTTGACATGTTTTTTTTTTTACTTTTTTTGTATTTATTTATTTTTATAACTAAAAACCCTCCACCTTCCACAGGAAGGTCAATAGGGTACCAGGCTATTCTGGTCTGGGAGACATACCTTGGTCAATGGGGAAAATATCAAAGGGGTTCTCCTAGTCAGAAAAAAAACCCCTTTCCGTTCAATGAGGACTATGCAAGACCGTAGTATTTATTCACAGCTGGCGGTGTTGACGGATGTGGTCGGCAAACAACACCCTTCCACTCTGTCCCGCACCTTCGCAGCCTGCCATTTCGGGCGGGGGGCTTCATGCACATTACACCCTCCCCTCCGTCCGAGTGGCGAGAAAAAACCCCTTTGCCTTGCCATTGTGGCCGATCGGCAGTACACACACCCTGATGATCTGACCAGTCCGGGTAGGTCTTAAAAAAACCTTTATTCTGCCATCCCGGCAAATGCTAGCGGGAACACTCACCCCGCCGCTCTGTATTCATGGCAGGCATGCAAATAGCGCCGACAACTGTGCTGGTGCGGTAGGCACACTATACCCTATCAAGCTGGCGATGGCGGCGTAAAAAAAAACAACAATGTTCACATGGGATGTATCTTAACACCCTTGGTAGGGGAACCTCTAGGCAAACGGCCATGTTTGCCTCCTACCCACACAAACAGCCTTGGCAATATTATAGAACGAGTAGGTATCAGTGCCGAACCTAGGGATTAGGGGGCCCGGGGGGATTGGCCTCTTTGGGTGGGGGGGCTGCATTTTGACATTCGACATCATGACATGAGAAAATATACTTAATATTTAATGTAAAAATAAAATATGGGGGCGCCCTCAAGATGGGCCCCTTGGGGGACTTTCGAATTTGGACTCCCCCCCCCACCACCCTAGGTACGCCTGTGGTAGATATGTTAATTAAACGTGATCTAGAAATGTGTTTTCACTTAAGTACTCACTTCACGTCCCTAACAGAGTGATGGATTGGGGGGGGGGGAATATTGATTTTTGTGCATTCCCTTTTGCAGCTATTTATTTATTTACCACTTTTATTAAACTTGATTGATATTTTCTATTTCATGTGGGTCGAAATACTTCATTCTCTCCTTTGCCGTTTGTGTGTCAGAGTTTATCGTACAGAAATCTGGATCTATCATGGTGACATTGAGAGGGTGCGAACTGAACATATGTGATCGGAGGGGGGGAAGGGAGGGGAAGGTGTTCGGGGAGGGTCGAGTAATTTACTACGACTTGGCAGTAGGTAGGTAGGTGGGGAAGGGGGTGGTGCCCATCTGAGGGGGCTTGAGTACTTAGGCCCAAGATGAGTCATTTGTGTTTTGTTTAGCTAAAAGTCGAGAGACGTTCTTGAAGCCGTTTGCTGAAGGGACTCGGTAGGCTTTTTGATAGAAATATAAATGCAAAAGGCCAAAAAAAGCTAGAGGCTGGGGGTGGGGGGGGTGGTGGCTCAAGGGTATAGAATACACATGTGAAATAGATGGAATGGATGAAACAGATAAAATATATGAAACAGATGAAATATTAGATGAAATAGATGAATTTGGTGAAAGAAAGTGAAATAGGTGAATGAGGTGAAATAGAAGAATTAGTTAAATTAGGTGAAATAGAAGAATTAGGTAAATTAGGTGAAATAGATGAATTACATGAAATAGGTTAAATAGATGAAATAATATATGAAATAGATGCTTGACACCATGAAATATATTAGGAGTACTATGGAAACGAAGGGTGGGGGGCGGGGGGAATTTAACTGTGTGATGGTGGGGGTGGGGGGTCATAGACTATGGACTTGTTGGTCATTTCATGACATCACCACCCGGTGTGTCCATCATTTGAGAGGTGACGTAAGAACAACTCCGGAATCTCAATCATTTGAGAGATGACGTTAGAACAACTCCGGAATCTCAATCATTTGAGAGATGACGTGAGAACAACTCCGGAATGTCAATCATTAGAGAGATGACGTTAGAACAGCTCAGGAGTGTCTGTCATATGAAAGATAACATTATAACAGATTTCCGAAAAAACATTGTTTCAACCTTTTAATATCTGGTAACATTCCACCTATTTGTACTATGTGCCACTTGTCCATTATACCGATTTGTTCTATGCGCTACTTGTTCATTCCACCTATTTGTTCTATGTGGTACTTGTCCATTTCACCCATTTCTTCTATGCGCTATTTGTCCATTCCACCTATTTCTTCTATACGCTATTTGTCCATTCCAACTATTTATTCTATGTGGTACTTGTCCATTCCACCCATTTGATCTATGCGCTACTTGTCCATTCCACCCATTTGTTCTATGCGCTACTTGTCCTTGATAATTTGACATTTCACTCGAGCGTGAGTTTTCATCTAGGAAACATCGGGAAGTGGGGAGTGGGGGGAGGGAAGACTCTACAATTTCAATGTGTTGTTGTTAACCGCCTCTAGCATTTCGTCTTCTGTAAACTCATTGTCTATTGTTTTGGTCTCAAGTTAATTCGAGATGAACAACGTAGCCAGACAAAAGACACGTGACATAAGCTAAAGAATAAAAAAAAAAAGCCCGAGAAGAGTATACATTTAAAAGCTGTGGGTTTAGAGGGTATGGGTAATTAATGGAAATCTGGTTTGTATGTTGACATTCTCGGCGGCATCATTAGAGTTGCTATAGCAACGCATGCGGGGTTTCTTTTAACGGCGGTGTTGAAAATTCTCCAGAATGTATATCGCGCTGTGATGACATAACCACATGTACACAGGCTGGTATTCACAGACCGACGCACACATGTATTTGTGAACATGTATTTGTGAAATGATCAGTTTATGTTATTTATGTATATAGAATCCTTCTAATAAATATGCAGACTTTTTTCTCATACATAGGCAGACTTCGTTCTCATGCATAGGCAGACTTCGTTCTCATATAAAGGCAGACTTCGTTCTCATAAATAGGCAGACTAAGAGACAGACTCTACTTCTCATTACGATTCCAACACAATGTAAAGCTTTAATTCCCAGACAGATTGTTGTCTGGTAAAGAACTGACGTGGTTCGTCTATGTTTTACTGTATGGGTTACCTTCTGCAGATCAGACTACCACGCCACAGGGGCGCCCTGAATGTAGGGCGTTGTAAAGGCGCCGCTTAGATAAAGTACACAGAGCATAGCATAAAAACAATAAGCTTTTAGTGGAGTTCTGAAGTTTCCACGAAGATTTACCCCCTTCCCCCTAGCTCCTTTGATCCAGCCCCTCCCTTTCCTCCCGATTCCCTTTCGGAACAAAAATACTTATTTTACTGTTAAATAAAATGTTCAAAATTGAAATTGCTTACGATGGAGACGATGAAATATTGAAAAAAAATATTAATTCTTTTTTTTTTTAAATTTAACCAAAACTTTATTTTATTTTGATTAACAACACAAACAAGTTTAAGATAAATATCTGCATTCAATTCAAAATTATTTGAATTCTTTCCAACTTTCAGTTTAATTGAAGGGAGAGCATTCTATTCTTTCTCACGGTACATCGCGTTAATTATGTCTTGGTCTGCGGATTCAAGGGAAACAGCCGTGAAAATAATAACGAAATAAATAAGATATGTGTTAGTTCCCTTGAATTTTTTTTTTTTTAGTCTAAGCAAGTTTCCTGCCATTCTAACGTCATCTTTCAAATGGAAGTTTCCAGAACTAGTAAATTCCCTATACGGGAAGACGAGAAACAAGTAAAGTCAGAGAATTTTCTAAAATTTTCAAGTCATTTTTAACATTATATGTTCGAGGTAATGTTAAGTGGCTTAAGTGGGTACTGACAATTTTCCGACCGTGCTGGAGTGAAATATTGTAGTAGTAAACTGTGTATCAGTAAACTGTGTTGCAGTTAACCGCGTATCAGCAAACCATGTATTAGTAAACTGTGTTGCAATAAACCGTGTACGTGTATCAGCAGACCATGTATTAGTAAACCGTGTATCAGTAAATCGTGTATCAGTTAACCGTGTATCAGCAAACTGTGTAGCAGTAAACCGTGTATCAGTCAGACTGTGTAGCAGTAAACCATGTATCAGTAAACCGTGTATCAGCAAACTGTGTAGCAGTAAACCATGCAGCAGTAAACCGTGTATCAGCAAACTGTGTAGCAGTAAACCATGTAACAGTAAACCGTGTATCAGTAAACTGTGTAGCAGTAAACCATGTAGCAGTAAACCATGTATCAGTAAACCGTGTATCAGCAAACTGTGTAGCAGTAAACCATGTAGCAGTAAACCGTGTATCAGCAAACTGTGTAGCAGTAAACCATGTAGCAGTAAACCGTGTATCACCAAACTGTGTAGCAGTAAACCATGTAGCAGTAAACCGTGTATCACCAAACTGTGTAGCAGTAAACCGTGTAGCAGTAAACCGAGTAGCAGTAAACCGTGTATTAGTAAACCGCATATTAGTAAACCGTGTATCATCAAATCGTGTATCAGTAAACCATGTTTCAGTAAATTGGGTATTAGTAAACCGTGTATCAGTAAAGGTTTCAAGGTTGTTACTGCCGGGGGTTGGTAGCGGGGATAAGCTCCCACTAACAAATAAAATGCTCCCAATGGCGTGCGTCTCAAATACCCTCTGACAACCAAGTCCAACTCCTGGCCTTCTCGTGCGGCTTAGCTACTAAGCCCGGCGAAACTGTTTCCACTGACAGGAGAAGGGGCGAAGGCGGTTCACTGGCGCCTCAAAACCAGCCGCTTCGGGCAGATGGGGCTCGTCAACCTCGGTTGGTAGCTCATCTAGGAGAAGGAAAACTCCGCTGCCTAGCGGCATACCTCCTACGAGGATAGGCTAAGGGAGTAAACCCTGAAAAGAAATCCGGAGCTGGAGTCCCCAAGGCGGCCAGACCTTATATTACGGAAGCGGAAAAAAGAACAGCTACAACAACAACTACAACAACCAACTATTTTCAAGTGTGACAAGTGCGGCAGGGAATAGCCACTCCCGAGTCGGACTGCACAGCCATTCCCGGCAGTGTTTTGTAGACTCAACTTAGCTACACCATCGTCTCTCGAGACGGACGGATGCCGACGACGACGACGACGATCAGTAAACCGTCTATCAGTAAACCGTGTATCAGTAAACTATGTAGCAGTAAAGCGTGTCGAAGGAGGGATAGGTGTGTCCATGAACGGCCTCCGGTACATCGAATACAACATCTGTCTTGACCACTAGCATGCCCTGACCTCTGCGGTCACCTCTGTGGGCTACTTTCATTGACCTCCTCCTCCCCCCCCCCCCCAATTTTCATGGCCAATTAGAATACAAAGGAAAAAAATAATTTGTAGATTAAAAATTTCATTCAATTCAATTGACCATATCTGAATTGCTACATTTCTCCTTGAAATAATTAGCATACTTTTTTTATACTGCAACGTATGCCTAATTAAAATACCAAATAAAATACAGTATTTATAGATATACATTAATAGATATTTTGTTGATCTACCGATGGGCCGTCACTGTTGATCGTAGATAATGAAAATATTCGATTTGTGGTCTGTCTGAATTATAATCACCGTTTCTGCATAGAAGCGGGTATAAAAAAAAAATGTAACCTCTTTGTTTACATATTGGGGTCCTCGATTTATAGTTAATTTGGAGCTCGAACAGTTTAAAAACAACCGTTACTTTAATAGTCCAAGGAGAAAAAAAAATATCTTTGATCTCATTGACCGTTGGCTGATACAGAACAGATACTTTCCTCTATTCCTACGTCAGTTCGGAGGTCACCCGTTGCCCCCTGGGACTAGTTTGAAACGCCCATTATTTATTGTCCATCGGATTTGACGTATGGTCCGGCGCCGTGAAGCGATCTACCTGAGGGTTCGATATCTGGACAGAGACCCACGGAATTTTTCCCGGGCTCTAGGTAAAATTTCCCTACATGTTTCCTTTATGTTCTTATATGTTTCCTTCATGTTCCCTACAAGTTCTCGATGTGTTCCCTTTGTGTTCCCTATTTTCCCTAATTTCACTACTAACACATTCGTCGGTTATACGATCCTTGGGTTATAGGATCTAAGAAAAGTTCCCTTCTTAGCCCTAACGGGGCAGATGAAGTGTAGAATTCATCTGTTTCTATAACCTCGGTATATGAAGGGATTGTGTGTGGTTAGCACAACGCCCAGCCGCCTTTACTTCCCCCAACTTAAAGTCAGGTGACCCATTTAAAGCTGGGTGGTGGACTTGTGGGACAACTTTGCACCAAATTTCACCTGGAAAAATTCCATGGGCCTCACCACCGGGGGTCGAACCCAGGACTCTCAGATAGGATCTAAGAGATGAGCATCTATTTTCCTGGACTTTATAGATTTCATGAGCCCTATAACTTTCTATGCCAGAAATATCTCTTAGAATTATAAATGTTAACTTTAAAAAGTAAGTACTTGTTTCTGTCTGTCTTTTCTATTCAACAAACGGTTGTGCTGAAAACAGAACACATCCGTGTGAATGAGTATGGTTATAGTGCGCGCCAGTTGCCAAGTGAGTATGGTTATAGTGCGCACCAGTTGCCGAGTGAATATGGTTATAATGCGCACCAGTTGCCGAGTGAGTATGGTTATAATGCGCACCAGTTGCCGAGTGAATATGGTTATAATGCGCACCAGTTGCCGAGTGAGTATGGTTATAATGCGCACCAGTTGCCGAGTGAGTATGGTTATAATGCGCACCAGTTGCCGAGTGAGTATGGTTATAGCGCGCACCAGTTGCTGAGTGAGTATGGTTATAGTGCGCACCAGTTGCTGTGGACACAAAAAAAACGAATCTTTCTTGAGAATAAAATGGCATCTGTGTATAGAGACTTTATAAATCAAACTCAGACACAGCAAGATATTTTTCTATGCCTCTAAGATTTGGAAGAACCGAATGAAAGAAAAAAAAGATAAAGACATTTACAACCTATACCGCCCAACTTCCCCCACCCTCCTCCTCTCACCACCCCCCCACTCCTCCCCCGCCCCCCCCCCCAACTTTAAACAGATGAATAGACTGTCCAGATGACGCAAGACTAATACCAAACCAGATTATCATTACACGTATAAAACAAACAAAAAGTACTTTACAAACTTAATGTAATCAAGTCAATATTGTGAATGATAAATGCCTACAATAGAAACTGTAAAGCTAAAAAAAAAAATTAAATGCAAGAACGTATTTTATTTAGATTAATTATGTTGATGATTGAGCTTTCCGACGTCAGACGTTTCGACGCCCCAGTTCAGCGCCCCGCCCACCCCCTCTTCAGCCACACACTACCCTAGGACCATAGATATATATATATATATATATATATATATATATATATATAAATGCCTGGGACTAGCTAATCCATTTGCAGAATAGAAAATTAATTAAGGAGCAAAGGGAAAACATCGTTCTCTAATCTAGTAAAGATAAATGAAAATAATTTTTGAATTACGTCCCTTAGCACGCTGGTAATCATTTCGTGCCAAACACTATAAATAATTTATACATAATTGATATAGTTAGATTAATATTTGCGAAAGCCGCCATATTTCTGCTATTATGTATCAATATCTAGAATATTGCTAAGCTATTAAAAATAAAATAAAATAACACTTAAGTCATTATTAGAGGACTTTTTAAATAGCAAAGCGCAATCTGTGTAATAAACATTTTTTGTGTTGTTAGAGTGAACAGGCCGATTTTCATTTATCACATGTGATACTGAAAAATATATAATAAAACTGTTGTATAGGTCAACGCCCAAATGCCAATGCCAAAATGTCAATGACCAAATGCCATCACTATCTCATTACTGTAAGCGGTGTGTGCATGTTTGAAGTCCATTGTATGGATTACATGAAATCTCTTAGATCCACTAATGGACTGTTTTTAAGATACCCTTCTTTCATCCCCCCCCCACCATATCCAAAAGTGCAATGGCCATGGAGGCACTACGGGAGATATAGCGGGGGATTTCAGCCATGAGAGATCGAACCAGGGAACCTTCAGGTACAGCACGACCTCATTATTGTAATTTGACGTCCGTCGACTGTCATCTCTTCGAATTGACTATTAAAAAGTCATCAAACTGCAACACATAGACCAATCCACTGACGCATCTACCAGTTAAGTCATACTTTCCTCTGCACTATAAAAGCGTAGTCAGAGGGATTGAGTAACTCAATGGTAGGTATATGTAAAGGTTGGTGTTATGTGAAGGTTGTAATGTTATACTCTGAATGTTGATAGATAGCAGAGACTTGGAGGCGTACGGTAGCGTGGTGAAGTCTGCTATGTTGACACAATGTTCACAAATACTTCATTAATAAGAGTCTCAAAACTGCATGGCTGATTCATTGGTACATTTATTTACAAACACAGACTTTAAAGTAGTAAACATGTTGAATGATAAAGGCACGTCTTAGAAAGATCAAATAATATATATGACTTGCTATGTGAAAGCAAATATATTAACTTCTTCTAGAGTTAATAAAAATACATCCTCTTTGTTCATGAACTAGAAAGCAACTTACTCAATCTACAAAACTTGTCTCTAAGCAAAATCTTAAATGATGTCAACTAGAAAAAACTACGTCACATAACAATATAAAAATTAATACTCTCTAGAGTTACTTAAAAAGTGTGATTAACACACATGCACAAACTAAATCAATTAATGGATATTTAAATCAACCTTAACTCCTCGACAGTATACATCCTGAAATATAGGTGAATAAAGGTTCGACTGTTATATTAAAGACTGACATTAGAAGAGGATGCACTGGTTACTAATATAAAAGCGATTTGGGTTCTGCGTTAAATCGAAAGTAAAGAATTAATACAACAGTATTCCAGTTTAAAATACAATTATGAAAAAATCGGATCTACCCGAAACCAAAAAAATAACCTAGCCTACCGATCAAGCCGAAGGGGATTTAACTCTTTGCAAAGGTTTTGCAGGATGCAAATTTAATGTATAGTTTGGTTCATTTCATGAGATTATCGATATATTGGTATATACTTTACAATATTATCGGCTAAATGGAAACATGTATAGTTAAAATCGATCTATTTCTTAGGCGTATTTACCTTTATTGAAAACAGGCATACAAATAGACAGACTGAGAGAGATCGATATATGAATAAACAGATCGATAAAAATAACGATTGACTGGCGGACATATAAGCATAATATATATACATTGATTGGTAAATAAATAGGCAGGATATACAAATTGATTGATTGATTCATGTACAAGTATAGTGAGTGACTGATTGCTCAACTCGATGATTATATCTCCCAGCCTAATCCAATTTTTCTATTGCCTATTTATAAATATTTAGACCACTGGATGGACCGAACCGATAGATAGTATATATATATAGATAGATAAATAGATGATTGAGTGATTGATTGATTGATCGATCGACTCGCTGGACTCAGCAAGTATTCTAAATCTTCTATTTCCAGAACTCACTCCTCCCCCCACCCCCCCTTTCCTTTAACAGTCTATCCCTCTGACCTTTTTCCACCATCTTCACAGTCTGTGACAAAGTCTCATCTATCGGAGACCCCCCGGAGCCATTATTAGCCAGACAACTTGTCCCCCCCCTCCCCTGCAGAGCAACCCCCCCTCCCCCCCTCCCCAGCCTCATACCCTTCCCTTCTCCCCATGGCAGTATAAACACTCCCGTCTTTCTATCGTCTTTTCCTCCGACTTTATGTCCCTATGCCGCTCTTCCCCTCCCTTCCCCTCCCTTCCCCTCCCTTCCCCTCCCTTCCCCTCCCCTCCCCCCCCCACCCAGCCCCATCTCTCTTCCGACCCACTTAGCCTTCTCTCTTTCCAACCTTTCATTACCCGTCGTCTGAGTGGGGGGGGGGAAACAACTGGTCAAACAAATCTGTGAAGTTTCTAGGCGGGGGGGGGAGGAAGGGGGGGTATGCCCCCCCGTGGGGTGGGGGGGGGGAGTGAAGGGCGTATATTCATTCGCCTCAATCAAAATTTTTTTTTATTTCTTACCCAAATGTTATAATTGTACAACACATTATTATTAGGCCATTTAGGATACACAACATGCATGTTGAGTTGAATTTATGAATTTAACTATTGGTGGGAAACCGACAAAACTGGTTTCGTTTTTCTCGGTGCCGACTCTCACCTGGACTCTACGTTCCTGTTTTGTTAATCCGCCTTCATCTAGATCAGCGGTTCTCATCCTTTTCTTTCGCGACTACACTCCAAAGGGTGCCGAAAAAATATATGTCCTCGGGCACCCCGTCAAAGTTTAGAGCGAACTGGTGTGACCACCTTCAACCTCTTGGTTGTTTTTAAAACGAAAATTACACGTCGTTGCGTTCCTCTGCATAGCCTTACCCCGTACTCCTTGGGGGAAGGGGGGGGTGGGTGGTTCGCGTACCCCCCCGGTTGAGAACAGCGGATCTATATTGTGATGTCATTTGTACTTTGTGTCATTTGTACTTTTATGTCATTTGTATTGTGATGTCATGTATATTCTGTTTTAAATTTGTATTCTGGTGCTATTTTATATTATGAAGCCATCTATAGCCTGATGCCAATTATAGTCTGATGTCATTTGTACTCTGGTGCCGTATATATTCTGATGTCATTTGTACCCTGACGTCGTCTATATTTTAATGTCATTTGTACTCTGATGCCATGGATATTCTGATGTCGTTTGGACCCTGACGCCATCTATATTCTGATGTCATTTGTACTCTGACGCCATCTATATTCTGATGTCATTTGTACTCTGACGCCATCTATATCCTGATGTCATTTGTACTCTGACGCCATCTATATTCTGATGTCATTTGTACTCTGACGCCATCTATATTCTGATGTCATTTGTACTCTGACGCCTGCTATATTCTGATGTCATTTGTACTCTGATGCCAGCTATATTCTGATGTCATTGAGTCAGTTAAAAAGTAGCCAGTAGTTGTAAAGGTATACAACACCGAAAAGTAAACAACACGAATAGTAAACAATATTAATGTATACCCAGTGAATAGGGCAAGTTATCAAATTCTCACAAGCCAATGTCATTTAAATATTTTTTTTTTTTAAATTAGAAACTTTGTAGTCTACCATTGACCTGCCGGTCAAGGGTTCAACAATAGAACCCGGATAAATATTGCAGTCTTTTGTTATGCGGTTATTCTTTTCCCCCTATTTCTGGCTCCCCCACCCTTCAGTGCGCTAAGCTAAGTGCATATTTGCCACGGGTCCGAATAACAATCAGACTTTATTGGGACGGGGTCCGAATAAAAATCGGAGTTTATTGGTACCCGGGTCCGAATAGTCACTTCGAATTTATAAATAATAAATATAAATACTGAAGTCTTTAAAATATTTTAAATAATGTATCATTTTACTATTTGCTAATTTGATCATTGAAATAACTTTTTATTTCTTTATGAAAATGGCGACTAGTGAAACATCGGTCGAAAATAATGATATGATTCTGGATGCACTGAAATGGTTTGTTTTTAGTAAAACCGACAATGCGTATATTTTTCAAGTTCCTGACTATGGGGGTGAACGCGGCAAAATGTGCATAACTTTTTATCAGTGGCATGTTTGCGTGGCGCAATTACAAAATTTTTTGTCTCGTGTGATACTATCTTAATAGGGAGCCGAAGCCGTCAAATTTGTGGGAGCCGGAGCCGGAAAAAAATTTGGCGGCTCCGCAAGCCTGCACCCCCCCCCCACACACACACACTAACAACCATCCACGTAGACACAGACACACCCATATACATATATAACACACACGCCAAATCTATGGGGGGGGGGGGTAGAAACAATAGGGTTACCTGTAAAGAGAACCCGCCCTCTGGGGGGGGCCACACTTACCCCTTGAGCGTCATCAAGAGACCTTTATCTTTGGTAGCAGAGATTTTTTTCAAAATCCGCAGCGGTTGACATTGATGTTATCTACGCCACTGTATAGAATTAAACTCCCTGATTTTTCATTGATTTTTTTTAATAATAATGTTATTTCCTATATACCTGACCTATAGATACAAGTTTAAAAACAATGTTATTTCCTATACACCTGACCTATAGATACAAGTTTAAAAACAATGTTATTTCCTATACACCTGACCTATAGATACAAGTTTAAAAACAATGTTATTTCCTATATACCTGACCTATAGATACAAGTTTAGAAAACAATGTTTTTTCCTATATACCTAACCTATAGATACAAGTTTAAAAACAATGTTATCTCCTATATACCTGACCTATAGATACAAGTTTAAAAAACAATGTTATTTCCTATATACCTGACCTATAGATACAAGTTTAAAAAACAATGTTATTTCCTATATACCTGACCTATAGATACAAGTTTATCAGTTTAAAAAACATGCAACATTTTTTTGAAGTGTTTGTCAAAGCAGCCCGCGGAAGGTCACGAGAAAGTAGGCTGGAGTGGAAGGGATTGGGGGTGGGGGGGTGGGCAGAACTCCGATTGAGATAAGGTTGAGTGCGCGGTCGACCGATGTATGTGTCAGCTGTTCAAATCTCAACAAAGGGCGTTGACACATTGGCGCCATCCGGTTCAACTGTTGCTGGCACTTCACGGCGGGACAGTTCGAAAAAAAAAAGGAATGGGGTGTCAGTGTCGGCCCTGGTCTGGTCCACACTCGATAGGGATTTTGTCTTTATGCTCCCTGAACTGAAAAGATGTACAATACCTTTTTAGCACCTTTCCCCCCCCCCCCCCAACATTTGTAAACTATATAGTATTATATGTAAAATATACCGTTTGGCGCCGCATTTGTGAGTAGAGTCCGGGGCATGATGCCCCCCCTCTTGTCCACCCCTCGCTGCACCCCTGGCTCTAGATTCATCGCGGGGTATACACGTCAGTGTAGCCCCATAGGCAGAGATGTGCAAAAATTCAGCACGCGGGTCAAATTCGGCCCCGCCAACTGTTGAATACTTCATGGGGCCCGCTGCGTCTCAAGAGTAAATCACTGCATTAGCCATCACATGTTATGGAGTTAGATTGGCTTATGTCGACCATGGGCGCAACCGATGTACGTACGGGTCCGGACCCTACCAAAAATCAAACCACTGGTTTTCGACCCTATCAAAACATGGGGGCAGACATACCAAATATTTTAATGCGTAAAAATGCGTAATATTTTGGACCCTACCAACTTCAACATACTGGTTACTAGCCCGATGTGTGGCCGCGACTCAAAATGTTTGCCCACCCCTTGCACTAAGCAGGGACACGTGATAATCATGGAGGTAGAGTGGTGATGACGTGGATCTGGCATACGGACAACTCTGCACGCGGTAACACAGTTGTATGGTCTCCTCGTGATAAGCTTTTATAAAAATTGAAATTGTTAAAAAAAGGGGAGATAACTATCTTTAAAAAAAGAGGGAAATAACTACCATAAAAAGAATAACAAATTAAATGTTTCATTTAAAAAAAAAAAGAATTATAATGTTATTTTAAAACTTTACATTTTTTAAACTTGTACATTGATATTTACAAAAAGTAAGTCATTTTATTTTACTCAATTTATTTTTTGCTATTTAGATTTTGTTTAGCATTGTTTTATGCAAATACAACGATGAAAATAATGTCAAATAGAATAGAAATGTCACGCAGAGAATAAAAAGCTTACCAATCTGCACCGGCCACCTCAGTATTACTGTTGTGCATTAACCACTACACAAATATAACTTAAGTTTAAATGATGGGTAGATCGTGGGACGTGTACAGTTCGAGTTCCACGGGGAGAATGTACCGAGCGGGGATTCTGTGATAGCCATGGGCCTGTATTGCCGTTGCTGGAGAGCACGTCGGGTTTGATGATTTCCCCGGGCTAAAAGAGACTAGGTCCCAGCCCGCAGATAAACTGAGATTTCAGAGAGATTCCCAGGCAGATTTCATAGCCACACAGGAAAGTGGTGTAACCCGTGATGAAGCCCTTCGACCCAGGATGCACTCCTGTAGCACTGCAACGTCCCCATCTTTCTCGTGTCTAAGTTTGGACACCTGTAGCATAGACTTCTTAATATATACCTGGACAGACAACTAAACAACATATTTTAACGCATCGGACCTCGAGAGGCCAATGATTATATGTATCTGTAGCATACCTCCCTTCTGAACCCATCTATAAATAATCTTGCAGGCTGGTGTAATAATTACTAGTTGTTTTTTTTTCCCAGCAGTAGCAAGTTGTCTGGGATCAGAAAAACAACACTATTGCTGTTACCCAACCTTCGTCTCCCAGCACACTATAGTGTGTTGCATTTTTTTGCTGTCGAATGAGCACGTTGGAGAGTGTCGGCTAAAAATTTGAATTAGGGTTTTAGCGAGTTTTGTGATTTTTGAGTTGAATGTCGGCGAGCTAAAGATAATTATTAATTAATAAGAAGTTATTACGAGACCTTTATTTTGTTTCTTGATTTGTTTATTTAGTGATATATTTTAATTTATCGTGAATTTGAGATTTGTCTTCAAGTTTATATTGTAATTTAGGACGTGATATTGAAGTGGAGGAAGGTATGTTAATTTTATAATTTTTTAAATTGAAATATTTATTGCCATTTAAAGCTTAACATGTTTTTATTACAGGGTTCATAGTTGTATTAAAATGTTTATTAAAATCAGTCAAAAAACAAATATCTTCAATCAATTAATTGTGTTGACCGTTTCCTTTTTTGTTTCAGAATGGTTAACAGATGTTCTATTTTTGGGTGTAAATTGATGAATTAGGATTCAATTTCGTTCTTTTGGGCAATTTGCAGTCAGATGCCATTGAATCCAGGTTTGGGTGGATGAGGATGATGGCGGGCAGCAATTACTATATTTCCTGCAGGCAAGTTGAGGAAAGTGATAAAAACATACGAGCAATCTCGCTTCTAAAGCATTCAGGTTTCACCATTGAAGAAGTGGAAAAATTTGTTATTCCCACCAACGACGAAGATAAAGAAGACTTGGAGAAAATAGCTTGTGAATTGTCTGAATGTTTGCATTTAAAGAATTTGAACGAAGATGAAAGTTCAACACTCTCGTATATATGTGGTGCCGTATGCTGTTCCGTCTGTCACACCACCACCAAGTGTTCGTCATGTGAAAAGTACTTGTTCAACGATGACGAAAATGAACCTCAAGGTTTCAACATGAAGTACATCAACCAAATTAATAGAGGCGGTTTAAACATCCCATCTGATTTTGCCTGGAGGTCTTGCGTTCATGCCTTTTCAGTTTTCCAAGAAATAAAAGCATCTCAGCAAGTTTTTGAACGGTTCATTTTAGTTGATAACCAGTTGGCTATGTTTCAAAAAATCGCTGAAAGAACCTTTGTTGAGGCTGATTTGGATTTCATACTCTCGATATCATGTTATTGTGATAAAGGTCATGATTTAAAATATTTCATTACAAAGTCACTTTTTAATACTTTAAGCAAAAATTTAGTAAAAACTATTTCTGATGGTGATGATGTTAAAAAAAAACCGAAGGAAATTAAAAAAATTGTGTTAATGTGAAATATGTGTTTGTTCTTTGTTAAAATAAAAAAAACCTAATGTAAACATTAAGCAATACAACGCATCCAATAATTGAATAAATACGTCAGCCTCTCGAGGTCCGGCCTTCATTTAGTTGTCTGTCCAGGTATATATTAAGAAGTCTATGCCTGTAGACTCTGGAGCATGAAATGGCTTACATTCAGGGGAGCCAACCCTCAATGAGTCCTACAAACACACTCCCAAAGTCTTTGCTTATTGGTTATTATTGCTAGGAAGCCTTAGGCGATCTACAACTTTCGGTATCATCCATTGATAGTCGTAAAGTTCTGGTTTTTGATTGCTGATCTTATATAATATTAAAACATTTTTTTCTTTGAATGAAAACGTCAACTACGTTTTGTTTTGCCAAATAAATAGTACCAATTAGTTTATTTATTTTAAAGACAATGATCTGAAATAATTTTTAAAAATCCAACCTTTACCCGGTCCGAGAAAATGTAAATTAACAAAATAAATAACCTTGATATCTGTTCCCAATAAAAAAATGAAATTGAAATGCTAATCACAAAAAGAAATGTTAATTTAAATAATCTTGCCATGAAGAACATAATACCGTTTCCTGAAATATGTCATAGTTTATACGTTGGGAGAAGTTATTGCACCGAGCGGCTGATTGCGTCACTTCGCGTGAATACGCTACATTTCGAAGTCTAGCACAAGAGAAGTTGATTGTTTTATACAATTAAAAAAAAAATATTTACCCCTTAAATTTGCTAAAAGAGGTAAAAAAAAAATTATTTCTAAATTTCGTTTATACAGTAAGATAAATTGGGCCATACAATTACATTGACCCTTTGATGATAACCTCAAAGTTGAACTGCGATCGAGTCACCATAGCAACAAGTTAAACTCACCGATGTGCATGCCGCAGGGCCGTTTCAAGATCATCGTAGGCCCTAGGCACTTTCAAAGTCGTAAGCCCTCCCCATCCTCATTTTAAATATTTTTTCAATAATGCACCCTCACTTCTTTGCGATTTGAAATCTAAATGAACTTTGAGGATGTCATAAGTGACTCTTCTAAGACAAAGAGCCGAAAAGTTAACATACTGTAATTTACAGATCTGCAGCACTGCAGCTTGACGTGCTCATCTCACACGGTTATATATATTGTTACCTTAATGCAAACATTATTAAAATTTTATTGGCATTCTGAACTTAGTTTTCACTTTATGTACTGGCTATCGTAGGCCCTAGGCACAGTGCTACTGTGTCTAGTTGATAAAGCGGCCCTGGCATGCCGATAAACCGACTATGAAGGGTGACCCTCAGGAAGTGAACGGGGTAGCAATAAACTGACAGATGGTACTGAACTGTCCCATGGAATTAACTGACAGATGGTATTGAACTGACCCACGGAATTAACTGACAGATGAAATAAACTAACACAAATTTACAACAACGTTTGGTTTTTTTTAGTTTTGAGCCAACATCCTCACTGGCCTATGATCTTATCAGAGACCCCCCTTCCCCCTCCTCACACCTACGACTACTGCATACTTGAGGTTTTTATATTAAAGAATAGAAAGGGGGAGGGAACACGATTGCAAGGAGGTCGAAATGACATCCCTTCGAGTCTTAAGTTGACAAACGGGGGGGGAGAGGTCATGTCCGTATTTGTCTTTTAACCTCAAACACGGGAAATTGCAGCTTTCCATAATTGCAATTTTCGGCACTATTGGTCAGTCAGAGGAGGGGGATGGGAGGGAGGGAGGGAGGGGGGGGAGGCCACGCTTGTCTGAGAATGTCAGGTGCCCAAACTTTTTTTTTTTCCAAAACCCATAAAGAAATAAACATCCATTGCCAGTCTGAGAAACTCACTGATGTCTGTCAGCGCCCCGTCAACTTTTGCTGGAGGCGGTCCACGAGGCACGGTGCTGCCCTTTTTGTTGGCGCCATTACTTTCACACGCACGCACACACGCACACAACTCTTTCTCAATCTCGCAGCGTATACCAGGGGGGCTGCGTGCCCAGATTCGGGAGCCACCTTTACCCCCCGCCACCCTTACCCCCCCCCCCACCCCCGCGCCCTTTAAGATGAGAATAGGAGGGAAAGGGGTATTCCGTGCAAATCCAAATGCTAGCATGACCTTTATCCCAGCAGACAGCTGACAGTCTTAAAGTTGTCGACTGTCCCTCTGAACAAAATATATTAATGGACAACAGCACTGAAATCCTATAAAACTTTTTAGCACTAGGCCAAGTTAACATTCGAAAGCACTAGGCGAAGTTAACATTTGAGAGCACTAGGAAAAGTTAACATTCGAGAGCACTATGCAAAGTTAACATTCGGAAGCACTAGGCCAAGTTAACATTCGGAAGCACTAAGTGATGTTAACATCTGAGAGCACTAGGAAAAGTTAACATTCGAGAGCACTATGCAAAGTTAACATTCGGAAGCACTAGGTCAAGTTAACATTCGGAAGCACCAGGCGAAGTTAACATCTGAGAGCACTAGCCAAAGTTAACATTCGAGAGCACTATGCAAAGTTAACATTCAGAAGCACTAGGCAAATTTAACATTCGGAAGCACTAAGCAAAGTTAACATTCGGAAGCACTAGGCGAAGTTAACATTCGGAAGCACTAGGTAAAGTTAACATTTCAAGACCGTAGGATAAAATACTGTCAAAGCCGCCCATTATATTAGTCACTTTAAATGACAACGAAGGAAAATCTCTAGCAGGGTAGAGGTTGGGGGGGGGGGGGAGGAGGCTTACAGAACAGAGTGTCCTAGACAGGAGACTACTTTGCCTATCCACAAGAATGGATCTGTATAAATACTCATATACGTGAACATATATATACAGTCGATACCGCTTAATTGGGACACATCGGGACCAATGTTCCCTCTAAGGTGTGGTATGAGGTGAGCGAGAAATTTTGTCTATGAGCGACATTTTTGTTTGAGGCCAAAAATTTGTGAGCGATTTAAGCGATGTCGTCCGTCGGAGTGAGCGATCGTACGTGCGGTATGAGCGACGCTCTGAATACGCGTGAGCGATCGCTCACGCGCTCAGCTTAGAGAGAACATTGATCGGGACCGAGGCTTTTTGTCCCAATTAAGCGGCTGTCCCAAATTAAACATACACATTTACTATTGGCTTCTTGGTTTGGTTTCTTTGAGATTTGTCCTAAATAAGCGGCTGTCTCAATTAAGCGGTGTCCCAATTAAGCGGAATCCACTGTATATATATAAAACTACTTTTGTTCCAATCCAGGTGGGCGGTAACTCGCTAATATAAGAAAAATATAAAACAAAAAATGTACGCTAATTAATTTTTATTTTGTTTAAATCTTATTTAAAATTAATATGTTTTAGCATTAAACTGACCAAAAAAATCTCTATTGCAGCTGTTATTTAATAAAGTTTTAATGGCATGATTCATATATCTAAATTATAAATTCGATAATTATTTCATTTTTTTTTTTTTAATTTTTGTTATATTCTGCTATAAATTTAGTGTTTTTTTTTTTTTTACAATGTATGCATGATGCGAACCCCAACTATATTTCATCACCTCCAAATATAGCCTTGTCCAACCAATTTAGTTACTGCGATCTGTATATACTGACCAAAAGTATGTACCTTTACAATTAGTAACTGTACTTCTTTAACATGATGAATGACTGGTAAATAGATAGCTGTTTATACTATTAAGGACACAGTGTCTCTACGAATCAGATGGTTCTCATACTATTTAATGTTACGCAGACATTACGTTTCCGGTGCGACTCAATACTTCTCGGCCTGGGCTGTAATGATGTTACTGGGATGTGAAGTTCTCTTTAAGTGGTATTTCTAGAGATTGTGGATGGGAGTTACAGATGTGAAGTTCTCTTTAAGCGGTATTTCTAGAGATTGTGGATGGGAGTTACAGATGTGAAGTTCTCTTTAAGTGGTATTTCTAGAGATTGTGGATGGGAGTTACAGATGTGAAGTTCTCTTTAAGTGGTATTTCTACAGATTGTGGATGGGAGTTACAGATGTGAAGTTCTCTTTAAGCGGTATTTCTACAGATTGTGGATGGGAGTTACAGATGTGAAGTTCTCTTTAAGTGGTATTTCTAGAGATTGTGGATGGGAGTTACAGATGTGAAGTTCTCTTTAAGTGGTATTTCTAGAGATTGTGGATGGGAGTTACAGATGTGAAGTTCTCTTTAAGCGGTATTTCTAGAGATTGTGGATGGGAGTTACAGATGTGAAATTCTCTTTAAGTGGTATTTCGAGAGATTGTGGATGGGAGTTACAGATGTGAAGTTCTCTTTAAGCGGTATTTCTAGAGATTGTGGATGGGAGTTACAGATGTGAAGTTCTCTTTAAGTGGTATTTCTAGAGATTGTGGATGGGAGTTACAGATGTGAAGTTCCCTAAGTGGTAGCTGTAGTCAGGCCCACCGACAATTATTTCCGGCCCCTGGGCAGGGCTGTCACGCCCCCCCCCCCGTCGTGCTGATAATAATATTTTTTAAAAGTTGATTAGCCAGCTCAGTCCGGGGCCCTAAAACTCGCCGGGCTCCTGAGCATTTGCCCTCTCCCCTGCCCCCCCCTACTCTTGGCGGGTATGGCTGTAGCGCATATTTTAACTAAAAAAAATGTTAAGCCGAAAATATTAAACACAAATTTAATGAACACTTTACCAGAGACCACGTATACTCTCTCTACTGGTCTGCTAAACAGTGGGACGGATGGTCGCGTGGTAGAGCGCTCGACGGTCGACCTGAAGTTCCCTGGTTCAATCTCCGATGAGTACCAATGTGGTGAAAGTTCTAGAAAAAATATATCCCGTGGTGCCTCCATAATCATTGCACTATCGGTTATGGTGGGAAAGAAAGATGGGCAACTTGAAAGAAGGTTCAAAGGACCTAAGAAATTTTCATATCATTATTACAGCGACTTCACACCGACACACACACTTACACACTATACTGATGACGATACACAAGTATCCATGTCGTCATTACACACTATACTGATGACGATACACAAGTATCCATGTCGTCATTACACACTATACTGATGACGATACACAAGTATCCATGTCGTCATTACACACTATACTGATGACGATACACAAGTATCCATGTCGTCATTACACATTATACTGATGACGATACACAAGTATCCATGTCGTCATCATTCTCTCATCTCTTTGAAAATAACAAATGCGCACCAAAAAATGTGCATTACAAAGATTTTAATATTTGCTACATTTAAAAAAAAAAAATAAGATTTTTGTATTTGTTAGAGAAAATAAATTATTGAAAGATATGGTATAAAAAAACCATTACCATCTTAAAGAAACCCTCCTGACATATTGTTCTAAAAAGTTCCATAGCATAGCCTTCCACACCCCCCCCCCCCCAAACCTAAATAGTAAGAATGGATCTCCATTACATTCAATTTTTCCCCCCAATTAGTTTGGGCAAGGGAAGCTACTAACTTAAATAACTCAATGTTTATATATATATATATATATATATATATATATATATATATATATATATATATATATATATATTTAAAATAATTTAAAATTTAAAAACTGTAAAAAAAAACGAATTAAAAAATTGTACTTTAAATATATATATATATTAGTGTGGTCCAGAAAACCATACTGAAAAGTTTAAGTTTGTAGAATCATTGCTCCACATGGTTTGTTTTTGTCCATTGGGTATAGGTATTTGGCCTGCAAAATTTCAGGCTGATCGAGCAACATCTACAGGTCAACCCATTATCAACATTACTTGTCTGGTGTCCGCGCTTGCGATTTACGTCCGACTTTGACACGTTATAAATTAAGGTACTCCTCTAGTGCCGCCATCTTGGTATATTTTTTATTGACGTACACTAACCATTTTTGGCACACACAATCAAGTGACCAATAGAAGACCAATAGAATTTTCAAATTGTCAAAAAAAAAATTTTTTGGACTTTTTTAGGTAAAAAGTCTACTTTCTTGACATTTTTTCAAAGTGAAAAATCTCAAAAAGTATTGCTTATTTAAGAAAGATATTTTGTACATAGATAAACAGATATGTTTCCAACAATCGCTCAATTTTGTTTTTTGAAATATTAAAAAATAAAAAAAATAAAAATTATTTACTAAGGGCCTATGTAAAAACGTGAATTTTATGGGGGGTAGGTTAGAAAAAAAAAGATTAAAAAAGTTCAAAACACTTTTTCGAAAAACAAAATTGAGGAAATGTAAACAATATATTGAAAAACAAGCAAACAAAATTTGATGCTTCTATCTTTAGAAGTTTTGGTAAAATTTCAAAAAGTGTGCGTTGAAAATTTAAAAAACTTGATTTTGAGAAAAACGCAAAAAACACTTAAAAACGTCGAGAAAAAAAAATTGAAGCTCTTTGAAAGGTATTTAATGATTAAAATTTGTTTATTAACATCAGAGGAATGAAAGTGAATCCCAGAATATCACAGGTTTGGCTCTCTTTGTCAGTCTTGTTTATGTAAAACAGTGGAACGAAGCACCCCTTGCAATCCGAGCCCCTCTCAATGACATCGAATTTTTATCAAATCTGAAGACCTATCCGAATAAGACTGTTGCCAGCAAGGCACATGAAGCATTTTCAAGGCACCTCTGGTTTCTCTCTGAACATTTGGTTGGCATAGCCCTTTTAGATGACAGAGTGTCAGCATCAATCAAAGAAAAGATGGTACAAAATCTACTTCGACCAGCATTGGCAGACATCCCTCGGCGTGTAAAGTTGACAAGTGAATCTGAACAGTTGAAATTGGAGGACCTGGTGACAGAAAGGACGACATCTTTCTTTGATGTCCTCATGGAAGAAGGCAAAGAAAAGTCTCAGACATTCCTTAAGAAACCACCAGGACAGTGGACATCTGATCCAGTCTTCAAGAAATTTTATGAACTGGCTGCACACATGACAGTTGTAAATGATGTAGCTGAAAGGGGAATCAGTCTTATTGAGAAATACAATAAAACACTGACAAAGAATGAGGAACAGAAACAGTTTATTCTTCGATTGGTTGCAAACCATCGCAGGAATTTCCCAACTCCATCAAAGACATCACTTATGTCGTCGTCATAGATTATCCACTGTGAAACTGTCAAATTTTAAAACTAAGGTTTTCATTAGATTGTAAGTTTTAGTTACATTTTTTAATTACAACTTTAATTTAATTTCTTAATTTTAATTTACTTTAAAATTTTAACCTTAAGTTTTAAATCGATCATCAACTATAATTGGCAATAACTATTTCATTTGAGATAACCCAAAAAACTGTCAAATGGGTTGACCTGTAAATATTATTTGTTTTCATTAAAATTTTGCACAATTGTTATTAACATAATAAAGAACAGAAATAACCTTGTGGACAACTTAAATCTGTTACTTTGTTTTTCTGGACCACCCTAATATATATATATGTAAAATATTAGCGCTGAGAATATTTCACTACGTAGAAATACAATTGTTATTTAATCTAAATTAGCAAATGGAACAATGCAGGTCGTCTCTGTTCTCAAAACTCGAACCAATACATGATCAATTATCCGTGATACCCAAATTGATATTTGTTTGGACCAGATATTAGACTAAAAATTGTCCAGCCCTAAACCCACAATGGACCCACACACAAGGCTGGTATCGAGAAACGTTCACCCTATCGGTCCGGTTAAAAGGACCGACTAAAACAGATGTATTAAAATGAACCACCGCTAACTCAATATGGTACAAAGTATAAAAGCAGAATGATGATAAAAACAACTGTTTTCATGTTAATAGTTAAACCTTCGTGAACATTTAGAGATATCAACTGTAGACCTGAAGGTCCAAGGTTCAATCCCAACTGAGGTTAGTACAGCTTCATATGGAGACCTTGTGTTGAGATAATGTGGCACACGGCCACACTTTCTACTCGTTGGTCTAGCTGGACGGATGGTCGTGCGGTTAAAGCGCTCGACTGTCGACCTGAAGGTATCTGTTTCGATCTCCGATGAGGACCAAGAAATATTTTCAGCTCATGGCTAAAAGTCTTTGCTATATCTCCCGTGGTGCCTCCACGGCCCATGGCACTATCGGGTATGGTGGTGGGGGAATGAAAGAAGGGCCACCATAAAAACCGTCCCATTAGTGGTTTATAGGATCTAAGAGATTTCATCTCATCCTTACACACACACTCCTTGATCTAGGGTTTTAATTGTACTGATATAAAAATGAAGATAACAGGCCTAATACAAATTACAACAAAAACAAATACACTTAAAATGTACTATAAAGTAAAAAAAAATAATCCCTTATGTTAGGTGGGGTGCGGGGGGGCATTTTTTTTTCAAGAAGGCTGGGAATGCAGTCATAGATAAGGTTGTGAGAATGATCAGTAAACGTACGTTTCAGCTGTTAGAATCTCAAACGAAAGGTCGTTGACCCTTTTACAGTTGTCGTGTACACGTCACTTGATTGGTGGGATTGGTGGGGGAGGGACGAAGGGAGGGAGAGAGGGTCGGGGTGAAGGCGGTGTAACCCAACGAGCACATCCTGTGAAGTTAAGAGGTGATGGTGGTGTTGGGGGTAGGTTTGTTTGCTAGTAATATGTAGCAGAATACAACTCTCTCATTGACAGCCGTGAAGCTGGTAATGATGCCAAACAAAGTACAGCTCTCTCATTGACAGCCGTGAAGCTGGTAATGATGCGAGACTAAGTGCAACTCTCTCATTGACAGCCGTGAAGCTGGTAATGATGCGAGACTAAGTGCAACTCTCTCATTGACAGCCGTGAAGCTGGTAATGATGCGAGACAAAGTGCAACTCTCTCATTGACAGCCGTGATACCAAAGATGCCGTCTATTGTCCAGTGTGCTTATTATGGGTCTAGATTATCTGGCGGTCCCTTTAAATAAAAGACTCCTCCTCCCCCCCCCCACCATAACCTAATGTCGATTTTCCACCACCCTGCCCCGTTTCCCCCCCCCCTCCTCTCGTTCTTTTTTTTTTTGTTTGTTTGTTTGTTTGTTGTCAGCGTTCGAAATGTTGTTGGCTGTTGGCCATGAGATGGACACACACTGCCCTCCGGATACACACAACCGCCTCTGACATTTCTACTCGCTACCGCCCCTGATGTTGAGAGAATAGTCTACCCCCCCCCCACCCCCAACCAGACGGTACACCTCTTCCCCTAAAAAAACAACAACAAACAAACCCAGAGTGGAGAAGGGACCGGGGGGGGGGTAGAGGGTCGGTGGTCGGTGTAAATATTCCAGGTCTGACAATATCAAAAACCAAACATGTAACAAAGATCTAAACATGTCACAAAGATCTAAACATGTAACAAAGATCTAAATATGTAACAAAGATCTAAATATGTAACAAAGATCTAAACATGTAACAAAGAACCAAACACATAATAAAAAACTAAACACTCGATAAAGAACTAAACATTTAATAAAGAACTAAACATTTAAAAAAGAACTAAACATATAATAAGAACTAAACATTAATAAAGAACTAAACATTTAATAAAGAACTAAACATATAATAAGAACTAAACATATAATAAGAACTAAACATATAATAAGAACTAAACATATAATAAGAACTAAACATATAATGAAGAACTAAACATTTAATAAAGAACTAAACATTTACTAAAGAACTAAACATTTAATAAAGAACTAAACATATAATAAGAACTAAAAATATCATAAGAACTGAACATATAATAAAGAACTAAACATTTAATAAAGAACTAAACATTTAATAAAGAACTAAACATATAATAAAGAACTAAACATTTAATAAAGAACTAAACATTTAATAAAGAACTAAACATTTAATAAAGAACTAAACATGTAATATTAACGTTTTTTTTGTTTCTTATTTTTTTGTGTGAACTATTCAGTGCCAGCATCTTAATGAATCAATTTCAGTATGGCATCAAACCCTGCTCCCTTTGATTGATCTCGATTTTGCAATTCGACACATATTTTTATTTAAATATAATTAAATGTTGTATGAATTAACCACGCTTGGGGTCGTTAAGTTGGTTAAACTTGCAGACATCTTGCAGCCGGACAGTACTGGACAATCAGTAGGGAAGCAGCGCGACAAGAATTAGCCAAAGCAATAATGACCAAACCATATATTTCCTCCTTGCCCGTTTATAGCGATGTTTTGGGACAACTTCTGCCTAGTTATATTTAGGTCAGTGCTACTGAAGCATAACTCAACTTCTTCTTCCTTTTTCCTTGGGCTCTACAGCCCATTTAGGGCCCTGCACTCTTCTCCACTTTCCCGATCCATGGTCTTCTTCCTCCACTCTCTCATTCCTATGACTTTAAGGTATTATTTCTCCACTTCCCTCCAACCATCTGCTTCTTGGTCCGCCTTTAGGCCTTTTCTCATTGGGTGTTGCCTTTTGGGACCTCTGTTGTTTTCCATTCTTTCGCTCTATCATAACTCAACGCCTCTTCAATTGATTGCGGTATGTCTGGACTGTAGATTGACTACGTTTACCGTTAAATGTAAAAGTTTTACACTGTGTCCTATGTTTCACTTTCTAAGTGGGCGGGGGGGGGTGATAATAAAGCCCACACCAGGTATTACGGCCTTATAGCAAAGTCCCTTCCAAAACGTTTTTTTTTTTTTTCGTTGAACCCTGACCAATGACATATAGCTGTGGGGTCAGGGGGTCGTAGTAGAAAATATTTAAAACTGGGGGCTAGGAAAATTCTAATACTTGGGGTCAGGGGTCGTTGTAGACAAATTCTAATACTTGGGGTCAGGTGTCGTTGTAGAAAAAATTCTAATACTTGGGGTCAGAGGGTCTTTGTAGAATGTAACTTGGTAACCATCGCGTTCAAGGAACAGATAAAATGTAACTTCAAAAAAAAAATATTTTTATCTGATTTTTTTTCTTTCTAAAAATATCTTATCTGCGTAAAAATTGGGGCCAGTAAAAACAGACTTTGTTTTACCTTATTCTTTGATTTCATTTCTAACTTTCTATTACAAGGACAAGGTACTAGTGCCTATATTCGAAATACCTGCCTAATGTGTTGGCCTTTTCACTAAAAGTACACAAGTTGGTTAGTCTGTTCTGTTGGTGTTTACTTATGCTCGATGGGACGGATGGCCGAGTGGTGTAGATAGATAGATACTCAACTGACAGCCTGTGAGTCCTGGCTTCGACCAGCCTGTGAGTACCATAGGAATTTGTCCAGGTGAAATTTGTTTCAAAGTCGTCCCATAATTCCAGTAAACTTTAAATGGGAACCTTGACGTAAGAAGAGGAAATAAATATTGGGCGTTGTGCTAACCGCACAATCACTTCATATGCCGAGGTTATTGAAACGATGGATTCTACACTTCGTCTACGACGAGGACGGGTGGTCGTGTGGCATTGCGCTCGACTGTCGATCTGAAGGTACCTGGTTCGATCGCCGGTGAGGACCAAGGAAATTTTTCAGGTCAAGTTGGCCCGATATATCTCTCGTGGGGAAGAAATAAGGGCACCATAAAAACCGTCCCATTAGTGGTTTATAGGATCTAAGAGATTTCCTCTCATCCTTACAGGGACTTCAGACACACACTTCGTCTGCCCTGATGACCCTCGTAGGGCCTAGGGAACCCTTTTTTGTTCTTTTTACCTGTAGACGGAGCTGATTGTCTCTGTCATGTGACAGACGTTATTTGTCTGTTGATGTTTTATTGGTGTTCTTTAAAGTTTAAAACACTTGAATATGAAGAATTTTGTAAGAAGTACACCATTTACATGGGCAAACTAAGGCCAGCCCCCCCCCCTGCGTTTTGTCTTTCCCCCTCTGCTTATTTGCTCTACTTAGTAAAATGTATTTAAACTGGAATACTGTTGTATTAATTCTTCACTTTCGATTTTACGCAGAGCCCAAATCGCTATTATTATATTAGATTCTTATCCGAGTACAAATGTGTTTAAAAAATCACAGTTGAATTCCTACAAAGAGACCAATAAAGGACCTCACTGTTGTTATGTTTTGGTCACGGTATGAAGGTGGCCCTAAAGTGGGATATCGTTACAAATATATGCCCATGCTTCTTGCAGATTTTTTTTTTTTAATATTTATTTTGTTTTGTTTCATTTTGCTTTTGTATTTTTATTTTCTTTAAAATTTTAATGTAATTAAGTTCAGTTTTTTTTTTATCATAATTTAATTAACATTAGTTTTGTCATAATTTCATTTACATTAGTTTTGTACTTGATGTTGTTTTTAAGTTGTCTTTAGAATTATAAAAAAAATGTTTTTATTAATCATTCTTATTTTTATACCGGCGGCATACCCGGCGTTGCGCAGGAAGATAAACACTCGAAACATTTCCAATGCTTATTTTTCTGTTCTATAGAACTACAAAAATGACATTTTTTTAGCCTTAATATGCTGTTAAAATAACAACAATATTTACGTGAAGATAATTACCATAATTGCCTTTAATAATTATGCAAATTGAGAATGTTATTTATCGCAGCCATTTTTTTGGACAGTGTTACTTAATCCGCCAGTCTGTTGTATGTGCACAGTATGATATTAATACTGCCTCAATCCGTCAGTCTATTGTATGCGGACAGTATGATATTAATACTGCCTCAATCCGCCAGTCTATTGTATGTGCACAGTATGATATTAATACTGCCTCAATCCGCCAGTCTGTTGTATGTGCACAGTATGATATTAATACTGCCTCAATCCGCCAGTCTGTTGTATGTGCACAGTATGATATTAATACTTCCTCAATCCGCCAGTCTATTGTATGTGCACAGTATGATATTAATACTGCCTCAATCCGCCAGTGTATTGTATGTGCACAGTATGATATTAATACTGCCTCAATCCGCCAGTCTATTTTATGTGCACAGTATGATATTAATACTTCCTCAATCCGCCAGTCTATTGTATGTGCGCAGTATGATTATTAATACTGCCTCAATCCGCCAGTATATATATATATATATATATATATATATATATATATATATATGCCCAGTATGATAGTATTATTGGCTTAAGTCACGACGAGTTCACGAAATGTGGAAGGTGTTGTCTGTGTCTGTGTTGTTGGAGTAGGTGTGTTACTTGCCTATTGATTGAGGATGTGTGTGTGTGTGTGTGTGTGTGTGCGTGTGTGTGTGTGCGTGTGTCTGCCTCTATAATATGTTTTCAAGATAGGCTAATTATTACTGAGATGTTTTACATTTGTTATTAACAGTAATCATTTTTTTTCCTCTCCCATCTCCCATCACAGGTTTGCGTGTCCTCTTGGTTCGCTGTATGCAAGACGCGAGTTCAAGCCCAACGAAAACCAGCCCAACAGTACATAGGGCTACATCGGTTGCATATGTTTAACGTTAACGTATATCGGAACCAACAACGACGTACATTGAAATGAAATAAGCGTCTGCTTAAAAATTGACGCATATCGAAACATTTTGTTTTAACATATCCTAAAAAGACACCTTGTCGAAAACAAAGGACATATTTTAAAACAGCATGTTTTTTTTTAAAAAAAATGTACCATATTGTTTTTCGGATATATTCTGTTGATCGATGCATAAAACCAGTGGTAAATTTAAAGAGTTAACCCATACATAAAAAAAGGCGGGAAAAGGACCTAAAGCTACCAAGGGATATACTCAATCATCTAAAATTCAGATCAACGAAAAATTGTCATCTCTCCCCTCAACCAGTCGCTTTATCAAAGGAGGCCACAGAGTTTATTTGATAAATTCAAACTTGTTTACCAATCATAATAAAGTTGAATCAAATCCGCACACACACAATGGGAGAATTCAAAGTGGTTTGAGAGTATAGCAGAAAGGAGATACAAAGCAAAAAACTATAACCCACAATGTTGCTAAAAAACGGAGCTACTCTCCAAACCCAAAATAGAATCACCCAATCGGAGAATGAGCCACGAAAGGGAGATTACCATTGGTGAACGATCGAAGATGTGAATTGCTTTTCATGAGGTAGCTTCCCTTAGATTAGTTTTTTTTTTCAATATATTTTCGTTCGGTTCAATTTTTTCTTATTTTAGTTTTGTGCTGTGTGTGAAATATTTTATTTTTATTTTACTTTCGTCTTTTTAAATGCGAAAATTAGTAAATAAAAATAGCGATTATTATTGTTCAGAAAGAAGAACAGATTTAGAGTAAAGAATGACATCTTGATTGAGAGAAACATTATGTCATAAATTGGTAGATTTGAAGGCTATTGTGGACTATTGAGGAACTAGCAAGAAAGGAAATTATAAATGATGAATGATGAAGTTATGTGGTTTTGTAAACTGTTATGGATCATCGAGAACTTAAGGTTAAGAACATTGTACTTGTAACATTTGCGTTTCTTTACGTTTTCCAATACTGAAATGTTTATACTTGCAGCTCAACAATACAAACCGATCTCTCTCTCTCTCTCTCTCTTTAACGGAAAAAAAAATCAATTACACCCTTTGTTTTTATAGGAGTATGTAAAACCTATACCAATCAAAATAAAGTTGGATATAAATTTTTGTTTGTTTACGTGAGAGAAACTATTTACTGTAACATTTGGAGAGTTACGTAAACATTCGTTGAGCTAACGGAAACAGGAGGAAAGAGTGAAGTCGAAGGAGTCAGTGAGCTTCCTCTCGATTTCCTCCGGGCGATACCAGATTCTTTGATGGGGAGGAGTAGGAGTGAGGAGTTTGTTTTTTTTCCCGGGAGGAGAAAGAGGTGATGCTGAAAAAAAGGAAGACTGAGTTAATTAAGAATAAAAGTCGGTTGTAACCATGGTACTGCTCGTTTCCGGTTGTAACCGGCCCTGCTGTCGAGTGCAGACATTAGCTTGATTTGGTGTTGGAACAGTTTCGGAGAGAGAGATAGAGAGAAAGAGAGAGGGAGGGAAGAGAGTTCACTGAAGGGTAAGGGGATGGTTGAAGGAGAGAGAGAGACGAGAAAAAAGAGAGTCGTTAAGGGAAGATACATAACGTGATGGAAGAGTGAAACAATAATACACAGAAGAATAATACATGGAAAAATGGAATGCCATTAGCTGAACATGGAGGAAGAAAACCAGAAGGGGACGTAGGAAGGAGGAGGAGGCAGAGGCATGTAAGGGACGAGACCCCGGGGAGGCAGAAAGAGGAAGAGGGGGGGGACGACGACATAGGGGGTAAAAGTGAAGAGGATGGATGTTCTAGACGACATGGATAAAAAACTGTTAAAGTCACTGCTGAACGAGGAGTGTAGAGGGGTGGGGCCCGGGGGCGCCGACAGGAGGGGGCCAGGGGGTGTCAAGAAAGAAGATGGCGGCGGCGGCGTTGGTGGTGGAGAAGAAAAAACGCGAGGGGCGAGGACGCCGTTGAACAAGACAAAGGCGAGAGGCGGCAGACGGCGACAAGACCAAGATGACAGCATGAGGAGACAGGACAGCCGTTTCGACCGATCAATGCGTGTCTTGGAGTGGCTGGACGCCGACTGCGGCACGCGCCTTGCGAAACACTACGAGCAGGCAGGCGGGTGGCGACACCACGGCAACATCTACCTGCCTCCAAAGACGACGGCCTCGCCCAAGAAAGCCAAAGACCGGCCGCCGGAGCAGACGGGTAAGAAACTTACGTCGAATGAACATCAACAGCAGCAGCAACAAACGCCACCGCCGCAGCAGCGTAAACCACAGCCTCAGCAACAACCGCCGAGGCGTCAGCCTCTGAGGTTGACGAGAAGTAACATTATCATTGGCAATGATCTATGGTACGGCTACGTGAAGGATTCAGAGGAGGACAGCAGCAGCAGTGAGGCCGGGGAAGAAGAGAAGAAAATTCTCGAGGAAAGCGAGGAGGACCTGAACGACCAGGACGGGGACGACGAGAACCTGGTGGAATCTCTGAATAAATGGCAGCAGGAGCGTCTCCTGGTGGAGCACCACGAGGACCTCTCTATGCAAGAGTATGTGACCAGCAGCGATGAAGACCCGGAAGACGAGAGCGACAGCGAGGACGAGCTGGTGCTGGCGCTGAGGCACTGGCAGGAGGAGCAGCAGAGGCAGCAGCTCAGTCAGGCGTCCCTGGCGCAGATACCCAAGGTCCTCACGCCCGTCCTGGAGGAGAAAACTTCGTCGCCTCTGAACGAGGCGTTCAAGCATTTCTACCAGGACCCCAATTACCTGCTGTGCCACTTCAACAAGCAGCGGCTGCAGAATCATCAGCAGGTCTCGGCGATAGCCCCGTATTGGTGGGGGGACATCAGCAGCGTCCGTGAAGGGCCGTCTTCCCCTCCGGTCAACTCCAGGAACCCAGACGCCCCGCAGCCGGTCAATACTTTTGGCCCTCAACGCAGAGGTCCGAGAAATGCTTCGTTCAGAAGTCGGGCTCCACGTTTTTTGAACAGCAGCAGCAATAAAGAAGGAGAGGTCAGTTTTAAAGATGGACAGGTCACAGCTGACCATACCTTACAGCCAGCGTCGTCGACGCAATCGTTATCTCCCACGACTCCGGTAAGAGGTAGAGCGCCGTCTCCTCTCCCTTCACCCTTACCTTCTCCGACGCCACTGGATATAGGCGTCGGAGAAGCGAAATCGGCAGGTGGGGCGCTGGACAGCGTCCTGACAAAAGTGACTCCCGCGGCTGTCATCGGGTCAACAACAAGAAGCGGCGATGAAGGCGGGCACAAAACTATAGAACCCGCCAGCGTCGGCGCCCCGCCGCATTCTCCACTTCTAGGCAGGAGCCCCGGGGGAAACTTTCTCCCCTCTTGGCTCTCCACGCCCACGGTGGATAAACAGAGCTCGCCGCTCGCAAGCGGGAGTGAATCCCTCGCTAAAAGCAGCGAGTGTATTTTCGAGGGTCATCGCGAGCACATACTAGTGTGTAGTACAAACTCGACGAATTCTCAGGACTCGGGTATAGAGCGCAGTCCCGGGTATCTCTCACCGGCGCCCCGCTCGGCAGGGATAGAAAAGATCGGTAAGTTTTTCAGACATTTTTCCAATAAACTTTCTCCAACGTTATCGTCTTCGGCGGCCCCTAAAACCCCACCCCTTACGCCCACAACGCCGGGGCGGCAGCAGTACTCTTATCCTCAGCAGCAATCGATCAACGCCCACGGAGGAGGAGGAGGGGCTGGGGGTAAACTGTCCTCTTCTACGTCATCCATTCCAGCGCCGACACTGTCATCTTCACTTCTCAGGCCGACGGTGCCCCCGTCACCTGTGGCCGGCGCCGCCGCCTCGCAACATTTACTCTGCTCGGTAACTAAGTCTGACCCGCTCGCGGGCGTCACGACAACCAAACGTCACGCCGGTTTGTGGCGGAGTGGGCACCAGCAACTACAACAACAACTTCAGCCGGCGAGCAGCCCGTTAATGACCGCCGGTCGCTCACACGCCAAAACCGTTAACAATTCCCCCGCCGTTATTAGCCCAGCCGGGGAAATTTCACAAAACACCAACGCCGGCTTTGATGGATATACAGGAGCGGGTACCGGTGGTGGTGGTGGTAGTGGTGGTGGGATTATTATTAGTGGTGGTTCCAGTCACAGACCTGTCGCTGAAAGTGGGGGAGTCGGTAACATAGCGGTCACGCAGACGATCAATACGTTCGCTGCCGAGTCGTGTGCCAGCGACCGACAGAAGAGCCCTGGCGGTCCCAACAGTAACGTAAGTAAAGTCATTCTAAGCACTAAAGACGTTCAACCGTTCATCGTCCCGCAGACTTACCAAAGCCACTATACCCACCTTCAGTTTCACGCCCCGAGGAAAGCTGCAGGGGACGCGGCCGTCGTTAAGCGAGGCGCAGCAGGAGGAGGAGGAGGGGAGGTGATTACAGAAGGCGGGAATGCTGTGGAAGCGGGGAGCCAATCAAACAGCAGCAGGTCAGCTTTCAGAGATAACTCTGACAGTTTAAAAAAGAGTGGCGACAGGCTAGACCCCCCTGTCCAGGATAATGAGGCGCTGAGCGGAGCGGGCAGCGGCGGGAGTGGGGGAAACGGCCCCCCTGCACTTAGCGGATTCACGCGAGGGGTTCAACAGTTTTTACGCAGATCGCCCGTGTCTGACATCGAGCAGAAGATACAATCGGACAGCGTAGAGCGGGACCCTCAAGGCAAGTTTAAATCTCTTCTAAATTTAAACACCGGTGTTAGCGTGAGTGGAGCAGGAGCAGTCGCTGTAGACATTGGCTCAGTTTCGGCGGCGCAGGGAGGAGCTGCGGGGGCTCAGAGCGGGGTCAGCGGCGGTGATCATTCATGCCATGCCAGTGCCAAGCCGATGACCGATCAGAGCAAAAAAAGTGCGGCGAAGGAGGAGGTAATCAGTTCCAGGTGTTCGGAACGTTCGTCATCCACCAGCAGCGAAGAAAAAGTGACCCTTCCGGTGCCTAACACTGAAAATGACAACAACAGAGGGCGCCGTGGATCGCACGGCACGTGCAATCATCTGTTTCTCGAACAAGCCTCGGGGAGGAAGTCGCCGTTACTTCAAAAAGTGCGGAAATCGCCTTCGCCCGTGAGACGCGCGCTGTTCAAATCCGTCGTGAACTCGTCCAACTCATCGTCGTCGTCGTCAGCAGACTCGTCATCAAAGCTGCACCCCAAAGCGGGCAGGGTTTTTTCCTCGTCTTCCCCGTCTTCGCCCCCACCTCAACAGCAGTCGTCGCCCCTGAAAACCTCACCGAAGCACCTCACGAGCCCGCACGACGGCCTCGACTCTCCAACCAAAAAGAACATCTCATCGGACTCCCCACCGGCCAACTACCGGGGCCGGCGCAAATTTTCGGACACGGGGCTGACCCCCGTGCCCCGACGTTTGTTCAACGACGGCCGGCGGGGCTCGTTGACCGACGAGCGCACCCTGGTTTCGGCCAAGTCGAAACTCGGCAAGCTCCGGTTCCAAGGCCGCAAGTCATCGGACGTTAGCAGCGTCGCCGCGCTCGTGAAACAAATTCACAATCTCTGGGGCGAGGGAGAAGACGACGAGGAGGAGGAAGGGGGCGCAACCGGTTCAGGGGAGAGAAATATTGAACGCCGTGATTCTAGCGGTGGATTAAAGTGTAGCCTAGACGATCAAGTCCTGTTCGATAAACGGAGGAGAAAATTTCCCTTTTCTCTGAACAAAGATAAGGATGGGGCGAGCGGGGAGAAATATGTAGGAAATAAAATTAACGCCTCGTCTGGCCCCCCTCTTTCATCTTCTTCTTCTCTCGTAGAGGGCGGCTCGTCATCTGGACCCAGCGCTGTCTCGGACAGCAAAAACAAGGGGAGAAACATCGCAGAGAAAGACGTCGCGTCGATACAACTACAGCCACCTTTTACCAACGCCTTTGTGACGAACGTTTCATCTGCTATTAACAGCGGGGAGCAAGGCTGTCAAACATCCGGCGAAGTTTATCGCGTGGGCTTAAGTGAGGGCCCGAGTGGTACTAACGAGACGACCAACGTTTCATCCCTCGAGACCGGAGGAGGAGGAGCAGGAGGAGCAGGGGCTGTTGCCGGTGGCGGAGTAATTGGGAACTGCGGAGGAGCGGTGGGCGGTAGCGAGTTCGTCGCCCCGATAGCCCAGGTCGCCAGCCGACAGCTGTTGGCCACAGCTGTGAGCAGTGCAGCGTGTTTCGTCGGCCTGGACGCATCCACGGATAACATATTAACACGAGCGAGCGGCGGGGCCATCAGCGGTCCCCCTCAACACATCGTCCCTTCGACCGGGTCCTCCGGTGCGAACACCACAGCCGCGATCATCGGCGCTGCGGGTAGCGCCAAAACAGGTAAGAAAACAGCGACCGTTCAGTTCGACAACATCGTCAGCTGGGATGACAACACTGTGAGAGGAAAAGTCTCTCCGGCTCTCAGGTCCGTTCTCAAACAGGGTGCCCGGCGCCACTCTTCTTTTGCCGGATTCTCCGCGGACCCCGGGGACACCAACATCTCCAACGCCACGCCTATAATCCACTCTGAACAGCTCGCAGCTGTTCTCAGCAAACAGGCCAAGAACGGCCTGCCCAAGTCTAAAACATCGGACAACTACAAAAGCATTCTGAAACAGTCTTCGGTCAATCTAGACTCGGTCCCGTCTTCGGCCACTGATAAAAAAAGAGCCAAATCGCCGTCTCCAAAGTCTAGAAAAAACGAAAAGACATTTGACTACGGCCAAGAGACTAAAACCTCTGAGGTCTCATTGTCCTTATGTCTAAAAGCCACCAGAAGCCTTTCGCCCAAGTCTAAAAAGTGCAAAAGCGAAACAAAAGACGCCCAGGAATCTTGCTGCGATTTGGCGACCACCCCGTTGTCTTCTTCGGATAAAGAGCTTCAGACCACCGATTCGGGTCACTGCTCCCTTGACCTACCGACTAAAACAGTCGGGGTGCAGGCCACGCCTCGTACCATCGGTAAGACGTCCAACACCGGCACCCAGACCACCGACCCCCCTTCCACGGGCGAGGTGACCGCTGAGTTCTCGTCGAGCCCGACGGACGCAGGCGGTTGGTTGCAGCGGCTCGCGGCCAAGTGCATGGCAAGCGTTGGCGGGGCGAACCGATCGGGGAGTCCCGGCGGTCCAGGGGGCGGCCTGCCCAGAGCGGCCAGCGTCCGCGCTGAATGGCTGTTGGGCAGCAAGAGGATGGGATCGAGCCCCAGCTCACCGGTGGCCCCGGGGGGCGACGCCAGCGAGAAGTTCTGGGTGCCCCACGACGTGATCGCCAGGAAGAGGGCCCAGAGCCTGGTGCCCACCTTGTCCAAACAAGAAAGCGAAGATGGTGAGTACACTTTTATAAACTTATACAATGACCGTTGTGGGGTTAATTAACGCCTGCGTGTTGGTGTGTGTTTGTTTATTTTGTGTAAATCGATAAACTTTCGCTCACCAATGTATTTGCTTTTTTTTTTTCTTATGGTAGATTTATTGATCTAAAGTTTTTTTGTTGGTGTGCTGGTTTATTTTTTTTATTTTACGTTAGCTGTGAAAACCAATTTTTTATATTTCGGCCATAACTAACTCACTCACCACTATTTATTGATTTCCCTTGGATCATGGATAGATGTCACTTTGACATAAACCTGGTTGGACTTGGTTTTTTTAAAAGATCTATTTGTGAATAACGTTCCATAATTTCATGAACACAATGAACAACAATTTGAAGACACACTATCAGACATGAAACCAGACACACACACACAAACACACACACACCCACACGCACACACACACATACACACACATATACATACATACACACACACATACACACCCGTACATTAAGACGCAAACAAAAACCACATATAATATTATTGAGACAGATTGTTTTTCGTTAAATAACAGCAATATGTCACATTACAGCTTTGCCATCTCTAAAAATGTCCCAGCTAATACATATAGAACATTCATTGAACACATTCATTGAACACATTCATTGAACACATTCGTTGAACACATTCATTGAACACATTCGTTGAACACATTCATTGAACACATTCATTGAACACATTCATTGAACACATTCATTGAACCATTCATTGAACACATTCATTGAACACATTCATTGAACACATTCAGTCTAGTGTCTGTTCTGTACTTGTTCTGTTATTTTTTGTCCCTCTTAATCCGTTGACAGTGTGTGTTACATAAATAGATTGTAATTATCAAAATATTGTTACAACTTATACATGGATTTGTATATTCAGTTTTATACCATGTTCACTGGTCAATATTTTGTTGTTGTTGTTGTTGTTCTTGCTGTTGTTGTTGTTGTTGTTGTTGTTCTGTATTAGGATACACCAAATAACGTTGACTTCTGTATTCATTTCGCCATTTTGTTTATTTAGACAACATTATTTTTTTTTCGGTTTATAAACTTTAGAATCACCTGTTGAAGTTTTTTTTTCAAATTGAGGTCACGCCCATGACAATGACAAATGCCAACAGTTACACGATGGGCGGGGGGGGTGTTCGTCATTCTAGTCACATGTCATAGTCATTCGATGTCAGCCAACGTTGCCCAGGCGATCTCTAGACTCGATAGGAAAACTAGGTCAATAGCCTAGGACCTCCAACCCCCACTGTAAGAAAAACCCCACCCCATCCCTGCCCAGGGATCCCAAAAATACACAGGGACTGTTGTTCTGTTGGCAGTTAACTGAGAGGATCGCTGTTGTTGATTTGAACCCAATATGTAACATGGCTTTATGTGGTGGGTGTCCTGCTCTCGTTTTGACTAAATATGGCGGTTGTCCTGCTCTCGTTTTGACTGAATATGGCGGGTGTCCTGCTCTCGTTTTGACTTAATATGGCGGTTGTCCTGCTCTCGTTTTGACTGTATATGGGCGGGTGTCCTGCTCTCGTTTTGAATGCCTGCCCTGAAAGCTCAATACGAGCTCACCTCATCTCCGATGGCAATGAAAAGCTGCTTCATTATAATTCCTCACGTACCACCCACAGACATGGTGTATTGCTCGTTGCAGGCTGCATTGTACAATACCACAAATGGTTTTACATATCACAGAGTCTAGATAATTCTAAAACACCACATACAGTTAACATAACAGGCAGAGACTGTGAGATATGAGAGGGGCTAATGAGGCCTCATGACATATTGTTTATTTAAAGCTGAGAACGGCAGAGTACATAGTACACCGAGCTCACAAATCGACTCACACATCTGGTCACACATTTCATGTCTTTGATTCATCAATGAATATATGTATTTTTTAAAAGTATCTTGTAATGTTTGGGGTTCCTGCTACTTCTCAGAGTTCTAGCTCCCCCCTCCCCTCCCATTACACCTGTCATAAAATCCGCCATTATTTATATTGACCAAAAGATAGTAAAAACACGAATAAAAAAAATAAATATTAATAATTATAAAAGAAAAACATGCCTTTATACTATACTTCCGATCCGAGTTTTTAAACTCTGTGCGTTGCTATGAGACGCCAAACTATTGCCAGGGAAGCGGATCATTCTCCTAGTTACACAGTTCATGCCAGAATGTCAAGACTCAGCAGGAGTTCTTCTTTGATGTCTGTTTGTTTATCATTGCAGTTTTGTGTCTCGTATTTGATGTTTGATTGTTTGTTATTGGATGTTTGTACCTCATTAATACAGATCTCAGACAAGTATTGTGAGCTAATCTTTGTTCTGTTATTTATTATAATTTGTTTTGATCAATTGACAAAGGAGTGTTACAGAAATAGATTGTAGTGATTACAACTATGCTATTTGTGTTATGAACGTATGGATACAAATATCATGTGACGGCTGGAGACGGTTTTTAGGATGCCCCGTTATTTTTTTACTATATTTTTTTATGGTGAGCCAACACATAAACACATACAAATACAATTCCAAGATAACATACATGCACTAACACACATGAACACACATTTAAACACCCACATAAAAACACATATAAACACACATATAAATACAGATATAAGCTCAGATATAAACATAGATATAAACA
>JAGDYQ010000019.1:6897936-6937936 GCA_021962125.1 Bulinus truncatus
ATGGAGAAGCTAAAGTACCTTTTTGGTGACAAAATCTTACAGACATATATGGAGAAGTTAACGTACCTTTTGGTGACAAAATCTTACAGACATATATGGAGAAGTTAACGTACCTTTTGGTGGCTAAATCTTACAGACATATATGGAGAAGCTAAAGTACCTTTTTGGTGACAATATCTTACAGACATATATGGAGAAGTTAACGTACCTTTTGGTGGCTAGATCTTACAGACATATATGGAGAAGCTAAAGTACCTTTTTGGTGACAAAATCTTACAGACATATATGGAGAAGTTAACGTACCTTTTGGTGGCTAAATCTTACAGACATATATGGAGAAGCTAAAGTACCTTTTTGGTGCCAAAATCTTACAGACATATATGGAGAAGTTAACGTACCTTTTGGTGGCTAAATCTTACAGACATATATGGAGAAGCTAAAGTACCTTTTTGGTGCCAAAATCTTACAGACATATATGGAGAAGTTAACGTACCTTTTGGTGGCTAAATCTTACAGACATATATGGAGAAGCTAAAGTACCTTTTTTGGTGACAAAATCTTACAGACATATATGGAGAAGTTAACGTACCTTTTGGTGGCTAAATCTTACAGACATATATGGAGAAGCTAAAGTACCTTTTTGGTGACAAAATCTTACAGACATATATGGAGAAGTTAACGTACCTTTTGGTGGCTAAATCTTACAGACATATATGGAGAAGCTAAAGTACCTTTTTGGTGACAAAATCTTACAGACATATATGGAGAAGTTAACGTACCTTTTGGTGGCTAAATCTTACAGACATATATGGAGAAGCTAAAGTACCTTTTTGGTGACAAAATCTTACAGACATATATGGAGAAGTTAACGTACCTTTTGGTGGCTAAATCTTACAGACATATATGGAGAAGCTAAAGTACCTTTTTGGTGACAAAATCTTACAGACATATATGGAGAAGTTAACGTACCTTTTGGTGGCTAAATCTTACAGACATATATGGAGAAGCTAAAGTACCTTTTTGGTGCCAAAATCTTACAGACATATATGGAGAAGTTAACGTACCTTTTGGTGGCTAAATCTTACAGACATATATGGAGAAGCTAAAGTACCTTTTTGGTGCCAAAATCTTACAGACATATATGGAGAAGTTAACGTACCTTTTGGTGGCTAAATCTTACAGACATATATGGAGAAGCTAAAGTACCTTTTTGGTGACAAAATCTTACAGACATATATGGAGAAGTTAACGTACCTTTTGGTGGCTAAATCTTACAGACATATATGGAGAAGCTAAAGTACCTTTTTGGTGACAAAATCTTACAGGCATATATGGAGAAGTTAACGTACCTTTTGGTGACAAAATCTTACAGACATATATGGAGAAGCTAAAGTACATTTTGTTGACAAAATCTTACAGACATATATGGAGAAGCTAAAGTAACTTTTGTTGACAAAATCTTACAGACACATATGGAGGAGCTAAAGTACTATATTAGAGAAAACAATATCGTCAAATTTGTAAGGGAAGTAATTTTTGAAGTATATTTGAACGTGGGGAATTGGGCGGTCACTTTTCAATCATGACGGCCAACAGATGTACCACAAACACGCTAATAAATAGGTACAAAGACTGTGGTCAGGGGGGACGGAGGTCAGTTTGGTCAGCCACCACCATCTTCTTGTCCAAACAATACGGTTCAAAGGTCAATTTATCTTTACAATATTGAATTTTATTGACATTGGCTAAGGGTCCAGCCACCATTTCAGACAGCCGTGGTGGACTGGTGGGGGAAGGGAGGGCGGGGGGGGGGGGACATGGCTGAAGTGACCATAATATTGACACAGGGGGAAAAAAAGTGGGGGGGGCAGTACTTTTAAGCCACCCCCCGCCCCCCATCTCTCCTGGCAAATATAAATATCACAAGAAACAGTTAATAATGTACTTTCCCCATAGTGATATTTTTTTTAATCATTTTTTTTTAGTGACTTTTGGTTCTCTCTAGGGGAATACAAGCCGAAGACTTTTCTACCGTTAGACTGTAATCCAACCAATGCCTGGTATATATATATATATATATATATATATATATATATATATATATATATATGTATATCATATATAATAATACTCATTTCCAGTGTGCGTTAAATCGAAAGTAAAGAATTAATACAACAGTATTCCAGTTTAAAATACAATCATGGAAAAAACAAAATCAAATCTGCCCGAAACCAAAAATAACCTAGCCTGCCGATCAAGCCTAAGGGGATATAACTCTACGCCAAGGTTTTGCAGGGTACGGCTAGTATATATATATTGGATTTAATTACGTGTCGGTCATACACCATGCTGGTGATCCGGGCGGTAATTAGATTATTCACGCCTTTCAGTAATGAATGCATTTTAGTATTACTATTTCGTTTCATTGAAACTGAGCCCAAAAAAAATAAGTATTTCCAGTGGCGATTGGGGGGGTGGGGTGGGGGGTGGAGAGGATATCGCGGTCTATGCACAGGGGGCCCGAACTAGGAAAGGGGCACCGTAAGAGCGCAGTTAATTTTTTTTTCATTTTTTTAAGATTGGGAGGAGGGTGCCAAATATTGCACAGGGCCATGGGCGCAACCGATGTACGGGTCTTGCGGGTCCGGACCCTACCAAAAATCAAGCCACTGGTATTCGACCCTACCAAAATTTGGGGGGCAGACATACCGATTTTCATCTTACCTAATATTTTGGACCCTCCCTACCAACTCCAATATACTGGTTGCGCCCCTGCACAGGGGTGCCACAGTAGCTAGCTACGGCTCCATATAGAGTTGGATAAAGTGATAGGAGACAGTTAAAAGTTATATTACAAACACATGCCGCATTCACACAATGAAGAAAAAAAGGTTTTATCAACCGTAAAGAGCATTGGTGGTCACATGTGGCTATTAGAAACACACGTTGGATATTGAAACCACACGTGACTATTAGAACCACACGTGGATATTGAAACCGCACGTGACTATTAGAACCACACGTGGATATTGAAACCACAGTGGCTATTAGAAGCACACGTGACTATTAGAGCCACACGTGGCTATTAGAACCACACGTTGGCTATTAGAACCACACGTGGCTATTAGAACCACACGTTGGCTATTAGAACCACACGTGGCTATTAGAACCACACGTTGGCTATTAGAGCCACACGTGGCTATTAGAACCACACGTGACTATTAGAACCACACGTGACTATTAGAACCACACGTGGATATTGAAACCACAGTGGCTATTAGAATCACACGTGACTATTAGAGCCACACGTGGCTATTAGAACCACACGTTGGCTATTAGAACCACACGTGGCTATTAGAACCACACGTTGGCTATTAGAACCACACGTGGCTATTAGAACCACACGTTGGCTATTAGAGCCACACGTGGCTATTAGAACCACACGTGACTATTAGAACCACACGTGACTATTAGAACCACACGTGGATATTGAAACCACAGTGGCTATTAGAATCACACGTGACTATTAGAGCCACACGTGGCTATTAGAACCACACGTTGGCTATTAGAACCACACGTGGCTATTAGAACCACACGTTGGCTATTAGAACCACACGTGGCTATTAGAACCACACGTTGGCTATTAGAGCCACACGTGGCTATTAGAACCACACGTGACTATTAGAACCACACGTGACTATTAGAACAACACGTGGCTATTAGAACCACACGTGACTATTAGAACCACACGTGGCTATTAGAACCACACGTGACTATTAGAACCACACGTGACTATTAGAGCCACAAGTGGCTGTTAGAGCCACACGTGGCTGTTAGAACAACACGTGACTATTAGAACCACACGTTGGCTATTAGAGCCACACGTGGCTATTAGAACCACACGTTGGCTATTAGAACCACACGTTGGCTATTAGAACCACAAGTTGGCTATTAGAACCATGATTGTATTTTAAACTGGAATACTGTTGTATTAACTATTTACTTTCAATTGAACGATTTAACGCAGAACCCAAAATCACTTTTATTTTATTAGAATATAAGTCCATTTTTTTCTGTCAACCTTTTTTTTTTAACTTATTATCTGACAAAGTTTAATCAATAAGTTAGCTTTTGTTTTAATCTTTCATGCTGAATAAATCAATGAATATTTTTTTTATTAAACTATCTCCTTTTTGATGTTGAGGTGTTGGTTTTCGTCACAAATGAAGATAGTCGAGGTTAGGAAGACAATAAACGTGGCAATAAAAGTTGATGATTTTTTTAAAAAATGTTTTAACGTGATATCAAGTTTAATGTGTTTACTGATTTTTTTTTGGCTATGTGAGTTTAAGGTTAGACATATGATGTCATACCCATGGAAGATGAAAAAGTAAAGTTAACAAAAAAACGCGTAGACCTCGTGATAGGAGGGAGAGCAAGAATCTGCGACCTACACACTTTTCAGGGGTTGGGGGGGGGGGGAATCCTTGCCCTGGGCTATCTCGGGGGAATGTAATCAGAACTTTTTTCAGGGCCCAATCGGTTTTTTTTTCGAAATATTTATTTATTGGGGCTAATGCTTAAGGTGGTCCATGGGGCATTTAAGGTTTCTGCTAGTTGTTTTTTTCTTTTTTGTTTTTTAAGCTACACTAGCCATTTTTTGGCATATGCATACAACATACCAATTAATGAACAAAGAAATAAAAAAAATATTTAAAAAAATAATTTTTTGAGAAAAAGTTGCATTTTTTGGGGGGATAGGTAAGAAAAAAAATTATAAAAAAAATTCTATTTAATATTTCCAAAAAAAAAATTGGATGATTGTTTGAAACACACTCATTAACATTTGTGCAAAGTTATTTTACGATATCTACAATAGATTTAAAAAATTGGTTCTTTGAAAATTTTTGAAAATATGTCTTAAAATTACACTTTTTTACCCAAAAAAGTCACAAAATACATTTTTAAATAAATGTGTATATATTTTTAGAGCATTTTCGAAAAAAAAAAATGCTCTATTGTCCCCGTTTTGTCTGTCCGTCCGTGTACACCCTAGATCTCAACAACCATAAGTCCTAGACCCATGATGTATATTTCATTTTGTAGGTCTTGACCTGCCAAGAAATGACTTTTTTTCATTTCGCGATCTGACCTCTCAGGGCCGTAAAAGGGGCCTTAGTACCGTTTTTTACTATATAAGCTATATTAATAAAGGAGCGCTATACCTCTCAGCAACTATAAGTCCTAGACCCATGATGTATATATCATTTTGTAGGTCTTGACCTGCCAAGAAATGACTTTTTTCATTTCGCGATCTGACCTCTCAGGGCCGTAAAAGGGGCCTTAGTACCGTTTTTTACTATATAAGCTATATTAATAAAGGAGCGCTATATCTCAGCAACTATAAGTCCTAGACTCATGATGTATATATCATTTTGTAGGTCTTGGCCTGCCAAGTGTACATCAAAAGTTCATTTCGCGATAGGACCTCTGAGGGCCGGGCTTCAGGGCTCCTAAGGGGCTTATATATTATATTTACACCTTGTACGTTCAATAACCCGTTCATTTGGTGCGAAATACTGCAGCACGTAGTTTCACCAAGATTTATTAAGAAACTCATCAAATGAAATAGTAAGCTTGTGTTCTGAGTTTAATTGAAAGTATCAGAGCTATGCAACAATTGACGGAGTTTTCGGACGGTTAAATGACTATAATTTAGAATGTTTTCAATTATGAGTCCTATTTCAGTAACCACAAACCACTTATAGTTAGATTTAAGAGAAAATAATTTTTTTTTCAAATATAAAGAAACGTCTTTATAATATTTTTTTTACAGACATATGCATTACACAAATGGATTTATAAACATTTCCAAAATTTACAAATATTTACTGAAAGCTAACAAACGTACTGATACATAACATGAAAATGCGCTAACACGTCCTGTGTCCAGAATGGAACAGGCTTAATTGCTTGTTTTTTATTTCTTTGTTTATTAATTGGTATGTTGTATGCATGTGCCGAATATGGCTAGTGTAGCTTAAAAAACAAAAAAGATAGAAAATACAACTAGCAGAAACCTTAAATGCCCCATGGACCACCTTAATGGGGGGGGCGTCATTATTGCTTTTGATGTTCCCCTGAATTAATGGCTGCTGTCCGGCCTTGCCTGTTTCACCGGCAGAAGAAATGTGTTATACACTTGGTGCTCCCAAAGACCGTCTCTGTACACTGACTTGTTGAAGGGCCCTGCAACTGAAGGTAGGGGGGGGGCAAACGAACTCATAGGCCCCCGACAGAACGATTTATATTAAGGAACGTTGTTGTAGTGATCGGTGGGGGGGGGTGTGAAACCAGATGGCCCTAGTAGGGAGAGATTTTTCAGAGCTCCTGTATTAGCATCAAAACAACAACCAACCACGCATACGCATGACAAAGTCAACAACAGCTATCTCCGTAGGACGAAAAACAGGTAGATAAATTATCGGGATCATGGAAGTGCGGTCAAGTTTTACATTAAGACTTATTTACGGACAAATGTAAAACAATATTTGTGTATGACAGCGCTGCACAAATTACTCCCCCTTGTGAGTCAAGAACGATAACTCTGCCACCTAAAGATATTCGATCGAATTACACGCCCTTTTAGACTATTAATCATACCTCGTCTCACACCTTCAAATATAGCCCAATTTTTACCTTAAGAAAAATGGGTAGATTTCTTTAAAACAATATTCGATTAAAATTTAAAAAAAATAAAACAGTTGAAAGCTGTAATGCTTGTTGAAAGACAATGAATGCACATTTTAAAAATTTTCCTTAGTTGATGCGCAGCTAAATAACACAGAATACAAATTACACAAAAAGCGCATCGCACGTACTAATGGCTAAAAAATGTATACCGCCATTATTGTTATTTTCCTAAATATTTTTACACAATAGAATGGTACACAAATATGGCTGCTTTCGGAAAAAATCCCTTTAAATTGATTATGCGCATTCTGTATGAATTCGATTTTATGGTAATGATTGTACAACACAAATTGACAGGATAGACTATTAATCGATCGGAAGATAAAATAAACATACAAAAAAAGAAAACTAAATGATTGATTGTGAATATGTCAGACTGACCGAATAAATGACCTATAATTTGATGACTTTTATAAATCTAGGATTAATATAGACTGGAAAGTAAAATGTTTGGATAAAGTGATAAGAAAAATGGCTGGCTCATTGATTGGCTGACTTCTAGGCGACTGACTGTCTGACCACAAAGACGAACTGTGCAATTAACTGACCGAATGATTGTTTCACTGACCGACTACCTTAACAAGTGATCGACTGGCTGACCTATATAAACAAAGGAACACAATGAACGTTCGCTCTGTGTTTAAATTAATAAGGATATTTTTTTTTTCTCTCGCCACACATTGATAAGCTGAATAAATAAGACACTGACCGATTGATTGTATCACTGACCGAATGATTGTGACACTGACCGAATGATTTTGTCACTGACCGGTTGATTGTGTCACTGACCGAATGATTGTGTCACTGACCGAATGATTGTGTTACTGGCGGATTGTGTCACTGACCGAATGATTGTGTCACTGACATGGGCGTATTCATGGGGGGGGGCAAGGGGTTTAATTGCCCCCCCCTACATTTTGAAAAAAAGGTCATATAAGAGGGGGGCATTTGTTCCACCCCCCCCCCTTACATTTAAAAAAAATGTCATAAAGTTGTTATTTGCCCCCCCCCCCGGAAAATTTTTGCCCCCCCCCTGGAAAATTTTTGCTTCCCCCCTGGAAAAATTCCTAGCGACGCCCATGGTCACTGACCGAATGATTGTGTCACTGACCGAAAGATTGTGTCACTGACCGAATGATTGTGACACTGACCGAATGATTTTGTCACTGACCGGTTGATTGTGTCACTGACCAAATGATTGTATCACTGACCGAATGATTGTGTCACTGGCTGATTGTGTCACTGACCGAATGATTGTGTCACTGACCGAATGATTTTGTCACTGACCGAATAATTGTGACACTGACCGAATGATTGTGTCACTGACCGAATGATTGTGACACTGACCGAATGATTTTGTCACTGACCGGTTGATTGTTTCACTGACCGAATGATTGTGTCACTGATCGAGCGCCTGCACAATTAATCGCTTGATTGCCTTCTACTAATAAACAACTGAGAATCTACACATTTAAGCCAGATGATGGCTTGTTTTTTTATATTTTTTTCTTTCTTTCTTTCATTTTTTCTTTCTTTTCTTTCTTCTCTTTTCTCCCTAAATGATTTTTTTTGACCAGAGCTTCTTATCTTCATAGGGGCTATTTGATCTGCTGGACATGGGATCTCTATAAACAAGAGTAATTCAAGGAAGATACGAATTAGTCGACGAGGCAGCGCTGTTGTGTAAGGGTGTTTTGTGTGTGTGTTTGTGTGAGTGGATGTGTGGATGTATGTGGAGATGGGTGAGGGTTGGTGGATGGGAGGAGATGTCAAATTGATGCTTCTAGCTTAAAGTGCAAGGGGATGTAACTCCTCGTTCACGTCTATTTAATCTCTATCACTACTTCAATTTATACACAGTTTTATTTTTGTGTGTGAGGTTGTTTTCGTCGAATCTATTCCCCCCCGTTCCCCCCCCTCCCCTCCCCTCAAATACCAATTATCTGTTCATGTGACGGAGTCAGTCTAATTGTTTGACAAATCCGATGTATCACGTGTATCTAATCTAATTGTATGTATGCATTTCTGAGTATTAAAATACGGATTTCTTCGGCTCTTTATTGTTTGTGTTTATTAAATTATTATTATTATTATTATTCATTTGAATTCATTTTTGTTTTGTATCTCTTTATGTATATTTATTGTAATGTATTTATATATGCATCTATCAATTACTTATATGTATTTTTATTTCAAAATAATGAACTAATTCTCGTTTCCTTTTCAAAGTAATCTCCCAGTCTTTCTGTTGACCATTTTAAGAAATGGTTGTGAATGTTTGTGTCTATATGTTTAATTACGTTTCCTTACCTGACATTTGTTTTTTGCTTATCTATCTGTCTAACTGGTTTAGCATCAGTTAAACTGTTCAGCTGTTAATCGGTCTTCATTTCCAGATATCCTCATTTCTCTGTAGCATTTTGTCTGTTTTTGGATGTTTATGAATTTGGGTACGTCTTGCTAACAATTTCTAAAAGGACGGACGAATGCCGAGCTGAGTAGAGCGCTCGACTGCCTACAAGAGAGAATCGGGTTCGATCCTCGGTGAGAATCAAGTGAAGTTTTTTCCAGGCCAAGACAAAAGCTGGTAAAAGTCCCAAAAGTCCAACCAAGCTTTAAATGGATTCCTGACTTAAGTTGTGGAAGTAAATCTTTCTGGGCGTTGTGCTAACCCTTTTATATGTTGTGACTACAGAAAAAGATGAATTCTACACTTCGTCTGCCCTGAAGGCGCAATAAAGCCAACGGTACTCTGAAGTCAACAATGCAATGCGCATATGTACTAGTTTGTACTAGTATTTTAGTAACGAATAACAACAAATAATGTTACGCTTCACTAAATGATAATCAAAGATTCATATCTACAGTGACAGGTTATCTCTCTCATTCTAGCAACAAAAGACCCATTGCCTCTCAGTTCCCTTGTTCAATCTCCGATGAAAACAAATGGATGTTTTAAATCATGGCTAAAGAACTTGCAATATCTCCCGTGGTGCCTCCAAGGCCATCGCGCTATCGGATACAATGGAGATGAAAGAAGGGCACCATAACACAACAGTCGTAAAGTGGTTTGTAGCATCAAAGAGATTTCATCTCATCCTTACAGGGGACATCACACACTCATTACATGCAAACACACTCTCTCTCTCACACACACACTAATTACATGCACACACTCTCTCTCTCTCACACACACATACACTCTCACACTCATTACATGCACACACTCTCTCTCACATACACACACTCACACACTCATTACATGCACACACTCTCTCTCTCTCACACACACACACTCACACACTCATTACATGCACACACTCTCTCTCTCACATACACACACTCACACACTCATTACATGCACACACTCTCTCTCTCTCACACACACACTCACACACTCATTACATGCACACACACTCTCTCTCTCACACACACACACACTCACACACTCATTACATGCACACATTCTCTCTCACACACAAACACTCACTCACACACTCATTACATGCACACACTCTCTCTCACACACACGCACTCATTACATGCACACTCTCTCATGCACACACTCTCTCTCTCTCTCTCACACACACACTCATTACATGCACACAAATGTTAAACACGTAATTTCTACAAATGCATAAAATTGATTCCTTTCTAAAAAAAATAGCAACTTTCCACTTTTGCCAAACACATTGGTGAGTACTTGTGGTGAGTACATGTGGTGTGAACATGACGACAGGCTAACAGACAGACAAACACAAACGGAACATGATTAAAAAAACGTGTTAAAAAGAGATAGTAAAATAAAGAAAAATAGAGAGAGAGGGGGGAATTGAGAGAAATAGAGGAAGAGAGAGAGGAAGAGAGGAAGATAGAGGACGATAGAGAGAGAGAGAGAGGAAGATTGAGGACGAGAGAGAGAGGAGGGAAGAAAGGAAGATAGAAGACGAGAGAGAGAGAGAGGAAGATAGAGGACGAGAGAGAGAGGAAGAGAGGAAGATAGAGGACGAGAGAGAGAGAGAGAAGATAGGAAGATAGAGGACGAGAGAGAAAGAGAGAGAGAGGGACGAAGATAGAGGACGAGAGAGAGAGAGAGGAAGAGAGAAAGATAGAGGAGAGAGAGAGAGAGAGAGGAAGAGAGGTAGAGGACGAGAGAGAGAGGGGAAGAGAGAAAGATAGAGGACGAGAGAGAGAGAGAGAGAGAGAGAGAGAGAGAGAGAGAGAGAAAGGGAGAGGACGTGACAGATTATAAGAAACAAGCATTTAAAAACAAATATATCCAGAATGTATGTGGAAATAAAACTTAGAAAACTCAAACAAATGGCCTTCTCTTTTCAAATCAATCCTTTCACTGCTAGTTATAAATCCAGCCGGAAGTGTTTAGCCCCTTGCAAGTGCCGCGAATAGACATTCATTCCGCGTGTCCCAGTGTCTTGTTCTGAAAGATCCATTTGGCCTAATCCAATTTCTTCCAGAATCCATTTGCCGTAATACCGAACTCAACCCCTTCCCGCCCGACCCCCCCCCCCCTTTTTTTTTTACTAGTTTGTGAACTCCGGGTCTGTCCAGAAAAACCTCTCCCTACTTCTTCAACAAGAGCTTTGCGTTCTAATTTTCGAATAAGCATTCCACAATATTCTCAACTTTGGTGGGGCATTTATGTTACTCAGTTTCTGTTTTCAAAAAAAAAAAAAATCATAGAGTTAAGATCCTACATCTATTTTCGATAATGAAATGAGAATCTTCCATGTAAGTTTATATGAGCTGAGTAAAAAAATAGGAGCATTTACCCCGCCCCTAACCCAGGAAAAGAAACAGAACTTAAAATACATATCGACGTTTCGTTGTATTCTTTGATCGAAACTTGTTGTCGTTTAATTAGGATTAATAGAGACGTCATTTTAAGTAAGGGGGGATAGAGACGTCATTTTAAGTAAGGGTGGATAGAGACGTCATTTTAAGTAAGGGTGGATACAGACGTCATTTTAGTGAGGGTAGATACATACGTCATTTTAGTAAGGGTAGATAGAGACGTCATTTCAGTAAGGGTAGATAGAGACGTCACTTCAGTAAGGGTAGACAGAGACGTCACTTCAGTAAGGGTAGACAGAGACGTCACTTCAGTAAAGGTAGATAGAGACGTCACTTCAGTAAGGGTAGATACAGACGTCATTTCAGTAAAGGTAGATAGAGACGTCACTTCAGTAAGGGTAGACATAGACGTCACTTCAGTAAGGGTAGATACAGACGTCATTTCAGTAAAGGTAGATAGAGACGTCATTTCAGTAAGGGTAGACAGAGACGTCACTTCAGTAAGGGTAGATACAGACGTCATTTCAGTAAAGGTAGATAGAGACGTCACTTCAGTAAGGGTAGATAGAGACGTTGCTATCTCTCTTCAATAAATTACACACATGTTCCGCTTATAAATGAGTCAGCTAATATTAACCTCAGGTCACCGTCCGACCTCTGACCTTGTCCATCACCTAGCTGCTCGACTAGGCTGACCTCGTGCGACCCGGCCGTTAAACACACGGACTTGCGCAACAGCACACGAGTCTACCTAACTGGGTTAACGCCCCTGCTTCGCCCAGGTCACGTAGTTTATGCTGACGTTTGATAACCATAATCTACTGAAAACGTCTGGACGTTTCTAGAAGACATCAACGATTTGTTTCAAAGGTGTAAGATGGTTTGTTTTAATGCAAGATGTAATTTACGTAATTAAGCGATTTCTGGATAAAATCAAACGTACAAAAACGAAAAGAAATATATTTATGATTCCGCAAATAGATGTTAGTTTCGAATTCATGACGAATGCACTCGTTCGATTCCCGAACATTTTGCAGTTCTGTCAATATGATTCCTGACCAAGCTCTAGCTGTACTGCCTCAGTTGATATATATATATATATATATATATATATATATATATATATATATATATATATATATATATATATATATATACATAGGCCAGTGCCCTCTGTTGTTTTTTTAGAAGGCTGAAGAAATATCAATTAGACTGTTGCATATGAACGATATTGAATGTATGCGATGTACTGAATTTACTTTTTGAAGAGATAAACCCAAGACGTCTAGAACATCGACCTACCGCTCGATAAGAGATTCAACGAGAACGCGTCCGAGATTTTTTATAAGGTTTTTCAAATAGCTTCAAACATTTAGTTGTCGTCATCTTGATAAATGGAGCATTTGTTTGGATTTTTTTCCATTGTCATTTTTTATTTCAATTTTTTTTTATTTGTTAAATGCCAGCATCATCAGAAAGTCACACTAAACTTTCAACGCTGAGTGGCTACTTACGACAATACCAGGCACCTTAGATCTGTGGTCCCCCAACCTTTTTCTCGCATGGGACCGACGCAGCGTTTGATAATTTCACTGCGGCCCACTGGACAAAAAAAAGGGGGGGCGGGGTAAAGGGTTCATTTCTTGTCCATGGAAAGTCGCACAATGACGAGACAAATGGATCAAAAGGAAATGATTTAATGTTTCTTGGGCGGCCCAGTAGCAGTACCGGTCCTAGGCCCGGGGGGTTGGGGGACCACTGCCTTAGATGATGTGTCCCCTGTTGTTGGGGGAATGTTCATAATATATAGACATGTTAAAAATTATTTTGTCAATCGAGATCTCAAACAATCACATTCTCTACATTCAGTTTATTTTTTTTTTTAATTGAACAATGATTTCTGCACTACTTGTACACTTTCTCTTAACTCCGAGTAGTTTAACATTTTGTTTTCAAAACATTCTGTGCATCAGTATCTATTATCTTCAACGTTACTGTTTTTTTGTTTCACCCAATTGATATATTATGTTTTGGTCTGTAAAAATGAAACACATTGAAAAGAGATACCAGGGGGGTGGAAGGGGGTAGAGGAAGGAACAGTTGAAATAAGTAAGTTCTGTCCGTATACTCTTGCCTTTCCCCCCCCCCCATGATGATATTTTACTTAAGCCACTGGTCATCAAGGGACATCAACTAGCCATTGGACACATATTTTCCATTGTCCGTCACAATATACACCCCCACACCCCCCCTCCCCTTATCCTCCACCGCCTCGTGCTGGGAGGAGGGGGAGGGTGATTGATAGATCTTTTGTTCTGTTAAATGAAGGGAGGGAATCGAAAACTAAACAAAAGTCTCTTTCCCCCCCCCACACACCCACACACACAGACGGTTGTTGTTTAATTTTGGTTACATTGTATCGATTCGGAATCTTTGTTCAATACAACGAGACCTTACGTACGTACGGTCAACTGGGGAAACTTGAAACAATTCAATTTTTTAACACAAATATATCTGATGGCTCTGTAAGGTTGGGGGTATATCTATCTATCTATCTATCTATCTATCTATCTATCTATCTATCTATCTATCTATCTATCTATCTATCTATCTATCTATCTATCTATCTATCTATCTATCTATCTATCTATCTATCTATCTATCTATCTATCTATCTATCTATCTATCTATCTATCTATCTATCTATCTATCTATCTATCTATCTATCTATCTTTCTATCTTTCTATCTATCTATTGTTTTCTATCTATCTATCTATCTCTATCTATCTGCTAGTTATTTTTGTTTTTTGTTTTTTGCTTTTCCCCATGAAATATATTAAATGAATGTGTCGAGTAAAGTAGCCATGACGACAGTAAATCTACCCAATATATATATATATATATATATATATATATATATATATATATATATATATCAAATGATATCAAGTTTACCCTAGAAAATAAATGTGTACTTTATGCAGACGACCACCCAGCCTCCAAAACGCCGACCTCCCCCCCCCCACTCCCTAACAACAACCAGCCACGAACTGCGTTTTGTCATTACATCTCGGGTCTGACGCGAATACAAATAATTGAAAATGTTGACCAATTCAGGCGCGCAATCCGCTCTACTTTGAGAATTCCCAGAAGTGAGAACCTCTGAACTGTTCATGCATAAATCACAAAAGAAAAAAAAAAGAACACGGTGCCTCTAGTTTAAAGAACTTCCGTTCAGCCAGACGAATCTCCCATAGGACAGACCCCCTCCCTTCCCCGAACTCGCCTCTAGAGCTCTTCCATCCTACTCTTCACACACACACACACACACTCTCACACATAACAAGACCTGTCCATCAGATGAAAACATGGCGAACAGCAATAAAAAAAAACATCAAATATGTTAGAGCTAACCAGACATTCTGAAATATATTTGAAATGTATTTTCATTTTTTGGAATATTGCCCCCAGATCCCAGCTTCCACTTCCTATTCTTTCATTATTCCTGTTGATGAATACAATATTTTGCTCTTATCCTGGTCTTTATGGGCATGAAAGGAATGCTGAACGGAAAAGCTTACTAAATTTATTTGGCAAACATGCAGAAATCTCTATTAGTCTCTCGCCTCTCACCCCCGCCTCCCACCCTCTTCGTGCATTCATTTGTTTCTGTCTTCGGGCGACTCATGCTTTGCGTCTTGTGTTGCAAATATTGGTGCGCATTTGTTATTTTGGTATTTATCTCATTGGAAGAATCCATGATACACATGAATAGAATAATTCTTTATACTTATAACACGCATTTGTTGTTTTGGTATTTCTCTCATTGGAAGAATCCATGATACACATGAATAAAGTAATTCTTTATAAAAATAAGTACAGTGTACTGATTGGTCTTCCAAAGAGATGAAAGAATTCGGACGACTTGGATACATTTGTAATGTCATCAGTTTTAGCTCACACTCTTGAGTTTAATTAAAGAAAAATTAAAGATATTTAAAAAAAAAAGAATTTATATTTAGATTAATTATAAATGAGATAAATTTATCTGTGAATTTCATGAAATCAAATTATGATAATACATACGTGTGTAGTAACTGAAGTGCTCTTTTCAAATGTTAAAGTCAACGATGATTGGTTAATCTTCTATATATAATTTTGAAATGGCAATGGTTCTATACCAGGTTTCACTTTAGGCAAAAGTTTTAATGTTTTATCTATTAATGAAACAGTATAAAATAAAGAGAGATAAACGCGCATTTGTTATATAGATCAACATGATATCTGCTAAGATACAAGCCCTTCAAGCTTTCATATCGTTTTGAAAAAAAAAAAGTAATACGAAATTTGTATACACCCTTTTTTTTCCGGTAAATTTGACATTAACGTGCTAAATACCGATGAAAAAAAACGTTTTTTTTTTTTTAAAAAAAAAACACGGCTCAGTGAATATCGAATCACCCTTTCGCCAATATTAATGCTGCACGGGAAAATGGAGAAACTTAAAAAAAAAAACCGAAAAAAAACCGGTTTTCGTCATAAAAGCTTCGGCCATCAATATTTGGAGAGAAATTCGATTATGTAGGGGAGTGAGTTTGTTTATTTTTCTGTTGTTGTTTCTTGCCGCCTCCCTGCAGCAGAGGCAATGTAAGGCTCACTTCCGGTTGACCAACGAAAACTCACATCGTGGTCAGTGAGGAGAAAGTGAGAGTAGGGAACGCAAGAGGAGGTGGGGATGTTTAGAAAGGTGGACACCCACCCAAAACCACACAAACACACACACAGCGAGAGAAAATGAATGGCTGGGCTAGTTGACACTGAACACTCGAAGATGAAATAAACAGCACCCGTTCGATGTTTCCTATCTATCTATCTATCTATCTATCTATCTATCTATCTATCTATCTATCTATCTATCTATCTATCTATCTATCTATCTATCTATCTATCTATCTATCTATCTATCTATCTATCTATCTATCTATCTATCTATCTATCTATCTATCTATCTATCTATCTATATATATATATATCTGTCTATCTATCTATCTGTCTATCTGCCTGTCTGTCTGTCTGTCTGTCTGTCTGTCTGTCTATCTATCTATCTATCTATCTATCTATCCGTCCGTCCATCCATCCATCCATCCATCCATCCATCCAATCTATCTGTCTATAAATCCGATTTATAAAAGACTAATACAAAAGACTACATTCTCAGATACACCAGACGACAGACAATTGATTGATTCTACTGTATGAAATCACTCATCTGATTTCATAATGATTCATAAACTTCTGATGTGTTTTCTGTGACGAGGCATATTTTTTTTTCATTTGTAGAATTATTAATAGATTTTTTAAAATAGATTTATTTAACTTCTACAGCTTTAATAAAGCATATAAAAACCCAGTAACGTTCCCCTATTGTCCTAATGCCCGCATCATCGAAGGGGAAAGTTGAGAGTGCATGTGTTTCAGTAGCCACTGCATTTTGAGGGAATGTGTGCCCAACACAACGCCTTTACTCCCCCCCTCCAACTTAAAAGTCAGGTACCCATTATAAGCTGGCTAGACTTTATGGACTTTCACATGAAAAATAAAAATCACGAGGTTATGTAAGGTTTATAAAAAAAAAAAATAATCATTGTACCGAAGCCAATGGTCATGCACTTTTTGACATTTCTAGCAATGTAACACTTATGAAGGTCTTGGTCAAATGGTCATTCGTGGTGTATGTCTTAGTGTGAAACTTTATAACAGCTATTTTACATTTCTATGTCATGAATATCTCTTAATTATTGTTTTGTTTTGTTATATCGTGTTGTCGGAACGCGACATTCACATTTTTCTTTTTTTTTTTGTTTCACAGTCGATTAATGACGTAATTGTTCCATTTACGCCATTGTTGCGTATGGAACTCTTAAAGACACAGCCAAATATTGCTGGGGTAGATGGGATAGGATCTAGGAAGTAAATGTTGAAGGTATAGGGAAAAGGGGAATAAGGAATAGACCATGCAGGAGCAATCTGGGATGGTTTTATTACATTTAAAAATCATTTCAAAACCGATTAGCTCTTTTGTAATAAAAACATATTGAGTGATTTATTTATTTGTTTTGATTTGGAAAGATTAGTTATTTAATTTTGTTTATAAATTGTTTGCTCTGAGAATTTTTTTTATAGTAATAATGTAAGTTTTTATAATGGAGATGTTACCTTCCCTTTACGCGAGCTGTTTCGATCCAGAATCAATCATTTTTTTTGCATTGTAATGATCTGATAATGTGGTGTTATTATTATATTTTCATAATCAGCGTTATTCCTCTGATGTTGTTATTTCTATGACTTACGTACATGTTTTATATTATTTTGTTATTAACGTTATTGCTTGGTATGGTTTGAGTTATTGTCGTTGGTATGTTTTGTGGTGGTCGATTATCTCAATTACTACGTGGCTTCTCTTGTATCTCATTGTGACGCATGACCCCAGTATCAGATTGTGAAAAATTACACCAGAATCTGTGACACATGACTCCAGTATCAGATTGTGAAAAATTACACCCAGAATCTGTGACACATGACCCCAGTATCAGATTGTGAAAAATTACATCAGAATCTGTGACACATGACCCCAGTATCAGATTGTGACATATTACACTAGAATTTGACTGTGACACATGACTCCAGTATCAGATTGTGACATATTACACTAGAATTTGACTGTGACACATGACTCCAGTATCAGATTGTGACATATTACACCAGAATCTGTGACACATGACTCCCAGTATCAGATTGTGACATATTACACCAGAATCTGTGACACTTGACTCCCAGTATCAGATTGTGACATATTACACCAGAATCTGTGACACATGACTCCAGTATCAGATTGTGACATATTACACCAGAATCTGTGACACGTGACTCCCAGTATCAGATTGTGACATATTACACCATAATCTGTGACACTTGACTCCCAGTATCAGATTGTGACATATTACACCAGAATCTGTGACACATGACTCCCAGTATCAGATTGTGACATATTACACCAGAATCTGTGACACGTGACTCCCAGTATCAGATTGTGACATATTACACCAGAATCTGTGACACATGACTCCCAGTATCAGATTGTGACATGCTAATGTTGCAACGGTCGTTACCAACTTATAATGTTGTCCATGTCTACCAGGTAAGGATGCGTGCAGTGGAGCAACCATAAAAATAACTGGGGGGGAGGGGGCTCACATATAGAAAAAAAGACAGTTTGACCGTCTTTTTAGTAACTTTATATAGTAAAATATGTATTGATGATTTGGTCGGGGGGGCTCAAGCCCCCCACCACCCCGCCTGGTTGCGCCACTGGCTGCCTGTATTCAAATAGTTTGTAACAAAACATTTAACTGCCAATCGGTTTATTTAGAAATCAACATGTGATATCAATGGGAGACGAGATGTAGAATACATATATATATATATATATACACCGCCGGCATGTCGTCATATTTCATTTATGACGTAATTAAACAATCACTTTGTTCTTGTTTTGGTACTCATAATCGATCCTCTCTATCGACTCCCTCTTCCTCTTACTCCATTCTCCCAACCCCCGGCCCCCCCCCCCCCCAAAAAAAAAATAAATCTATCCATGAGTCTGAGCTACGTCAGAGTAAACAAAACAAATATCAACAATGTAAACAAACAAGACAAGTCACTAGTGTTTCTGGCAGCCAGGCATTATTTTAATGTCAGCAATGATTAGAAATGAAGAGATTTTTATTTTTAATGTTGGCACGTTATTATTTGTACAGATTGACACACGCACACAAACACACATGCACGCGCACAGACACTCACACACACACATACACACACTCACACACACACACACTCACACGCGCACAGACAGTCTCTCTCGCAAACACACACACACAACAATAGCGTCAAAACACTTAGATGATAACAGAAGAGATGGACCAACACAAATATGGAAATAGTTTTATTGAACATTGGAAAACCGTCTTATGAATTCACCGGTTCTATAGTTTTTACGTTCTCTTAACCCCTTTCAATGGTCCTAAACTTTAATGTTCTCGAAACCCCTTTAAATATTCGCAAACTTTTAAGCTCACAGAATGCCATTTTAACGGTTCCAAACTTTCAGGTAATGTGAACCCCTTTTAACGTTTCGAAACGTTCAGGTAATGTGAACCCCTTTAAGACTGTTCCCAATCATAGACCAACTAGGTTACCAACTAGCCCCCCTTCCCCCCCGGGGGTCCACTTGGCTCACTGTTCAACAACTAAGGACTCACTCCCGTGGACTAATCAGTCCCACTTTCTCTGACTGGTACTTCTGTATTTATAACACACAAAAAAAAAATGTAGTACAGACAGGTCAGTCATCCAACACACACACACACGCACACACAGACACACACACACACACACACAGACACACACACACACACACAAGGGTGGGGCGGGGAGGCGGGGGACATCGATTGTGTGTCTGGAACATTTCAAAAGAGTCGACCTTGGACCTGGTCAGCCCTTGTGATGAAATATGTTAAGTTAAATACCGCTCTGAGACCAAGGGTTTCCACGAGAGAGTTGGGGGTGGGGGTGGGGGGACGAGTAATGGATTTCTCTCAGGCCGGATGTCTGACAATGCCTCACTCCTTCCTCCACCCTACCCACCCCCTCTACCTACTTGAAATAAAGGGGGGACTTGAAAGGGAGTGTGGGGGGAAAGAGACACTTCAGTCTTAGATTTTACTCAGTGGTTTCTGTTTTTTGGGTTTACTCAGCGGTTTCTGTTTTTTGGGTTTACTCAGTGGTTTCTGTTTTTTGGGTTTACTCAGTGGTTTCTGTTTTTTGGGTTTACTCAGTGGTTTCTGTTTTTTGGGTTTACTCATTGGTTTCTGTTTTTTGGGTTTACTCAGCGGTTTCTGTTTTTTGGGTTTACTCAGTGGTTTCTGTTTTTTGGGTTTACTCAGTGGTTTCTGTTTTTTGGGTTTACTTTCAGTGTCACTGGCACAGTTTGAACTCACTCGATTGCTATAAACATTGCAGGATTTACATATAAACTGCACAAGCTATAGCTTAGGCGCCCCTCTCCCCACTTTCTTGGGCGCCCTCCCACTTACGTATACGCTACACAAGCTATAGCGTAGGGCCACCGCTTTCTTGGTGGCCCCCCAACTAATAGTCCAAGTGAAGCGATTGATACTTAAATATTTGACACTGAGAATGTAATATCTGGACTTAACAAGTGCACCATATTTCAAATAGATTAGGGCCTTATCAAGTCTAAATCCGGCCCTGACTATAGACCTGAATGATGGAGTTAAAAAATAGATTCAAAAGTTTTCACATTCTAATTTCTTCTTATTATAGTATTTTTTCAACAATCATACAGACAGTAGATTCATAAATATATATTCAGATCTAGAGATATATAAATATATGGCTCGAGTGTTCTGTTGTTGTATGCAGCATGCACTTCCAACACATGAGGCCAGATAATCGATAGCGTTAAGTGCCGTAAAGTATCTGTGAGTGTATAGGTAATATTATACATACTGCACCTTCTATGGGACAACATTCTGTTCTTATGTTAAACGTTTCGTTATTGTTGTTAACATTAATATGTTTTGTGCAGGACTTGGGGGAGAATGTGGTAAAGGTGCAATAGGGAGATTCAGGCAGGGGTACATTTGGGGTGCTCCAGACAGGGGTACAATAGGGAGCCCAAGACAGGGGTACAATAGGGAGCTTCAGGCAGGGGTACATTTGGGGTGCTCCAGACAGGGGTACAATAGGGAGCCCAAGACAGGGGTACAATAGGGAGCTTCAGGCAGGGGTACATTTGGGGTGCTCCAGACAGGGGTACAATAGGGAGCCCAAGACAGGGGTACAATAGGGAGCTTCAGGCAGGGGTACATTTGGGGTGCTCCAGACAGGGGTACAATAGGGAGCCCCAGACAGGGTTACATTTGGGGACCACCAGATAGGGTTACAATAGGGAACCCCAGGCAGGGATACATTTAGGGGGGGCCCAATGCATGGGGACATTTGGGGGCACATTAGGATTAGTTTTATGTAGGCGCCCTTGGTGGTCATTTCGGAGCCCTTATCCAAAAACTGATTACAATTACCAAATACAGTTTAACATTAAATGCGTATATTCTGTTATGGCAAAAGAAAAAAAGAAAAATCCAAACAGTGATCCCGAAAGATGTGATGAGCCCAAGGCATCTCTATTCTTTTTCCTTTGGCTCTACAGCCCATTTAGGGCCCTGGCCTGCCAAAAGGTATCTCCATAGTTGTCAATAATGTTACGATATATTCGGCCGAAGACAGCCCGATCGCAATTATGACGTACACCTTTTTAGAATTACACTTACTTCATCTGCAAAACCTTATATCCAATTTACGAACCCTTTGTCTGTACGGGTGTTCAAACGGTTTGCCCATCCCCCCCAGGTCTACCGCGATATCTGATCCAGACGTCGAGAAACGAATTCTCTCATTAGTTTTTGGTGTCAGCGGTTATTGTTTTATTATTGTTCATTGTTTATAAAAAGAAAAAAAAAAAACTGCCAAAAAAAAAAAAGAAATGTTCATATTATCGACAGGTCTGTCCTCCCCTCACCCCCTCCTCACCCTTGTACTATAACAGCAGCCATCTTGTTCAAAGCGCGTGCCAGAATTTATCGATATTTCTGCACCTTTCATCATGTATTTTTAAGGAAACATTTTAATAATGCAGAGATTTGTAATTATGTTTTTTTTTTGTTTTGTTTTGTGTGATGATTCGACATTTTTCAGATCAAGTATCATATAGGGTATTCCCGATGTATTGTTTTTTTTTTTTTGCTGTTTTATTATGTGCTCGGTTCAAAAACATAACGCTAGGTTTTTATATTTTTTATTTTTTATTTCAACTTTTGTTTTAATGACTTTGACATTAAAGTTAAAAAAAAAAACAACAACAAAAGATTCCATTTAATAGGTTGAAATGTTTGAAAGAAACATCTGGCATTGATTATGAACCAATATTTATACGTTATTATACAATTTAGGTATATTTTTACTTTGCGGTTATTATATTTTAGTGGATGTAAACAAACACCCTTGAGGTATTGTTTGTGACACACCACACACCACACACCACACACACACACACACACACATGCGAGCCAAACACACGTACACGCAGGGGCGGACTTATGTCTGGTTGAAGAAAATGTTTGGCCTTTAAGGAATTAAAGTTGGGCTCTTTGGGGGCCCCGAAATATAATGGGACCCTGGGCACGCGCCCGGACCTTACATTCCGCCTCTGTGTACACACATATGGATTTTATACACTCATACGATGACATACACACATAGGTAGACTTGCAAACATACAAACATACGTAGTGCATATATACTTTGACAAACTTAATATGACATACATATAGTCTTGAGAATGCATAAAGCTTACTTAATTGAAAATTATTCTTGCTTTTTCTATTACAATAAATTGGTTATATGGCATATTGCGTTCAATTTCGTTGTCAATCCATTTAGAAAGTCGTTTTTCCATTTCGGGTAATTACAAAATATATACTTAGACATACATACATACCTTGACATACATAACTTGACATACATATATACCTTGTCATACGTACATATTTTGACATACATACATACCTTGACATACATACATACCATGTCATGCATACCTTGTCATATATACATACTTAGACATAGATACATACCTTGTCATACATATCTTGTCATACATACATACCTTGTAATACATACATACATACCTTGACATACACACCTTGACATACATACATACAATGACATACATACCTTGACATACATACATACCTTGACATACATACATACCTTGACATACACACCTTGACATACATACATACAATGACATACATACCTTGACATACATACATATCTTGACATACACACCTTGACATAATATATACTGAGACATACATAAGAGACACATAACTATAAAGTCGGTGGTTGGATACTAATACAGGCGGATAGTCTGATATATCAGTTAAAAAGTAATATCGACCACAATACATGCCCACAAGTCCACCCAGCTTTAAATGGGTACCTGACTTTAAGTGGGGGGAGTAAAGGCGGCTGGGCGTTGTGCTAGACACACAATCCCTTCATATGCCGAGGTTATAGAAACAGATGAATTCTACACTTCATCTGCCCCGATGGCTCGTTAGGGCTAAGGGAACTTTACTTACTTACTAATACATGCCCTCTAGCCAGCTATTGAAAGTAAGCATATCATCTGCACCAGTGCTGCGCAACCTTTTTTTCAAAACTCGCGGCACATTTAGATTGTTACGAACATTCTTCTGAACACTGAAGGAAAACAATATTTATAAGTATATATATAGGTGCACATTACAATAAACGTGCATTCAAATTACAATTCATGAATCTAATAAATAAAATGAAACGAAAGTTACTTGGGATTTTTAATATAAAGCGATGGCTGTGCTAGTCGTATTGATCATACACAATAATGCACTTTGGATCGCTATTAGAAAGAGTCTTTCAAAGTTCAGCATTTTTTTTTTAAACTTTCATTAAAAATGATGTCAACATGAAGTTTTTGAAAAAGTTTGATTTAATTCTTCGAGTTCCATCGTTTCTTTCTTTCTTTATTTTTTTTTTAAATTTATTCCTTGATAAGAAAAGTAAAAGTAATAGTCATATTTGTGAAGTATCATTATTGTTTACTTGGACTATTACTCATTACAGGCTGTTTTTAAAGCTATGTGTAGTTTCTGTAGTTTCATGAACAGTTGAGTGATCTTTGTCTTGATCTTTGTATTGTTGATCTTTGTCTTGATCATTTAGACAGGTGTGTGAAGTCCCTGTAAGGATGAGATGAAATCTATATAAACCACTAATGGGACGGTTTTTATGATGCCATTCTTTCATCCACACCAGAGCCTTTAGTGCTATGACCTCGGAGGCACCATGGGGGATATAGCGGGGACTAAAGCCATGCCCTGAAATGTCCTTTTGGTCCTCACTGGAGATTGAACCAGGGACCCTCAGGTCGACAGTCGAGTGCTTTACCACAAGACCATCCGTCCCGTTTAGACAGGTGTGTGAAGTCCCTGTAAGGATGAGATGAAATATTTTAGATCCTATAAACCACTAATGGGACGGTTTTTATGGTGCCCTTCTTTCATCCCCACCATAGCGGATAGTGCACTTGCCATGGAGGCACCACGGGAGATATATTGGGAACTTGAGCCAAGACCTGAAAAATTTACTTGGTCCTCACCGGAGATCGAACCAGGTACCTTTAAGTCAACAGTCGAGCGTTTTACACTACGACCATCCGACATGTAGAATTGTTTGTTTGATGACGTTTTGATTTGTCAGAACGTAACAAGCTAACAATGTCACGTGACATTCAAATATACAGTACAGTAGAAGTCCATTAGTCCGGCATCCACAGTCCGGAATGCCCGATAGTCCGGCATCACTCCAGATAATTGTAAAATTTTGGTTTTCTCCAAAAGTTTGTCTTTCAAGCAAATAAAAACACTTGAGAGCTTTTCGGAAGTTTTCGGGATAGTTCGGGAACATCCGGAAGTGGCTTCTAATCGACGAGAATGAGCCTGTTGAACAAGAACTAACCAATGAGGACATTATCAACATTGTAGTAAACCCTCAGCCTACTCAAAATCTTGAAGAAAGTGACTGAGATGCCGAAACAAAAGAAAATGAAAAAATTAGCTGGGCAGAAGCTGCATAATCACTAAATAAGTTTATCTCTTCTGCTGAGGCTAGTACTAGCTATAGTGCTTCATAAATTATTGATTTCCATATCATTAGAAATAAATTTTATACTATACGCCAAAAGTCAAGAAAACAAAATGACATTCGTGAATTTTTAAAATCTAAGTGAAATATGTTTTTACAGTACGTGTACATACATTATATGAAATGTAAAATAAACTTTGTTGTATGTATTTGTAGTTTAATTATATTTGTTTATTAACCTATTTGTTCTTATAATTACCGCCCGATAGACCGGAATTTTCGGTAGTCTGGCACGGAGCCGGTCCCGAACGTGCCGGATTATCAGACTTCTACTGTATTGTTATGGCTCCCTCGTTGCGTCAGCGCACCGTGGAGTTTTGAAGTTGAACGCGGTGACGGGCCGCAGCGATGACGTAGAACAGCAGCAGAGAAAGGGGAAGTGACGATGAAGCCGGCAAGAGAGCAGTGGCCATGATTGTTGTTGTCTTTCTTTATTGTTGTGTAATGATTAAATACTCTTGAAAGTAATCTACGCCCGTGTGTTAGTTAATAAACTGTGAGAGTATTCAACAGTATATCAATAAGCTCATTACGCTGGATCGATCAAGCATGCGAGGTTGTTTTTCTTTCTACCCTTAACAGATGTGATGGTTTGGGAGGGGGGGGGGGAAACGAACGGACACATCAACAAGCTATCCATCTGTCCTTTCTGTTGGCTTATAGACTTGGCGGCGCCCATCTTATCTCAGCGGCGAATATTTTTGTTTGATTTACCAGGGGATGAAGCCTGCACCCTTTTCATTAGAGCCGAAATCACTATCGACTTTGCTATCTAGCCGCAACCTAAGCAGTCCAATCACTGTCTGAAAGATGTGACCCGTGCAGATCCTTATTTACTAAAAAGCAAAGTGATGTCTGTGGTGGTCATCAAAAAGTCAAAAGAGTACACACGAGGAAGCCGACATAGAGAAGTATGATAGGAGTTGTTGCTGGTACCTATAGCACATTTCTTTTTGAAGCGAATAAATTAATAGTAGAAAATCTAAAACTCTCTTTTTTAATTATGTCAATATTTTTATTTAAAAATAAGTTACTTAATGAACCTTTTTCTATCTACCATGACTGCCCTGTGTTTGTTGTAGTGTTTGTTGTAGTGTTTGTTGTAGTGTTTGTTGTAGTGTTTGTTGCAGTGTTTGTTGCAGTGTTTGTTGTAGTGTTTGTTGTAGTGTTTGTTGTAGTGTTTGTTGCAGTGTTTGTTGCAGTATTTGTTGTAATGTTTGTTGTCTTGTTGGTCCTAGTGTATGTTGTCGTGTTTGTTGTAGTATTTGTTATAGTGTTTGTTGTAGTGTTTGTTGTCGTATTTGTTGTATTGTTTGTTGTAGTGTTTGTTGTCGTATTTGTTGTCGTATTTGTTGTAGTGTTTGTTGTCGTGTTTGTTGTAGTGTTTGTTGTAGTGTTTGTTGTAGTGTTTGTTGACGCGTCTGGCCCATACTCCAACCTAGGCTTAGAACATTTCAACACTCAGCAACCGTAAATCATCATTAAGCTAAATTAAAGCTCCTCACACACAAACATGCGTATTTCGTCGCATGCGGTTCATTGTTTCCGCGTTGCACGTCCTAATACCGCCACTGCTATAAAACCCCAGGACTTTAAGTGACATTCCAGACTTGTCCAAACAAGGTTTAGAATATATATTATATATTTAAAAAAAAAAAATAAGAAAAAGCTAAAAAAGCTAAAAAGGAAAAAAAGAAAATGTACACTTAAAATGCACTGGCCAGATTTGGTGAAAGCTTTCTGTCGGAAGCGTCGTTTTGCTTCCATTAGTCTGATACTTGGGCCTGGCTTTCATTATGTTGTTTGTTAAATGCCACGGAGATAAACAACCCGGTCACGTGTCAGCATGGAGTACGGTTAGGCAGGGTGGGGGGGGGTTGGTAGGGGTGGAGAGTAACTTGGAATTCTGGTCAGTGCTGAAAGTAAATCGCTGGGAGCACACACACACACACAGTTACAGTTAGAAATATTTACATGCATTGAAGTGTCACATACATTACATACATGTGTTAGAATAGAGCTATACGACCAGGTTCGAAGTCAATCCGTTCGTCAAGATGGCATGATACCATTTGTTGTTAACATAGCAATACTAGCAAGTCTGCGGTTCTTTTTCTTGTTGTGTGTCTGTGTGCTATATAGATCTTTAAAGTGGATTCGTTTGTATATATATATATATATGTGTGTGTGTGTGGGGGGGGGTTCTTATTAGATTATTTCAACCTAAAAAAATATTTTTAGCAGAATGTGTATCAATTGAAAGTACGGCTGTCTTACTCATAATCAAAGCCGTAGCCAGAATTTTGTTTGGGGGGGGGGGGGCTGTGCGGAGAGTTTTATACAAGAAAAAATTGGAACACACTGATAAAGAAGTTTATTTTATAATAAAATTTGATTTTTATAATTAATTATGGGGGGGGGGCCTTGCTCATAATATATTCTAGAGATGAATGAAACCGGTAGATGGTCAGCTTGTTTGAATAGACAGACAGTCAATAGATAGATACATTGAAAGATAGATAGATAGATAGATAGATAGATAGATAGATATAGATAGATAGAAAGATAGATAGATAGTTAGTTAGATAGATAGATAGATAGATAGATAGATATAGATAGATAGATAGATAGAAAGATAGATAGATAGATAGATAGTTAGTTAGATAGATAGATAGATAGATAGATAGATAGATAGATAGATAGATAGATAGATAGATAGATAGATAGATATAGATAGATAGATAGAAAGATAGATAGATAGATAGTTAGTTAGATAGATAGAAAGATAGATAGATAGATAGATAGATAGTTAGTTAGATAGATAGAAAGATAGATAGATAGATAGTTAGTTAGATAGATAGAAAGATAGATAGATAGATAGATAGATAGATAGATAGATAGATAGATAGATAGAAAGATAGATAGATAGATAGTTAGTTAGATAGATAGAAAGATAGATAGATAGATAGATAGATAGATAGATAGATAGATAGATAGATAGATAGATAGATAGATAGATAGATAGATAGATAGATAGATAGATAGATAGATAGTTTGACCAAACAGACAGACACCTATTTGCCGAGCTGTAATGATGTGCAAACAGACATTCCCCCCACCCCCCGCTGTCTGTGACATACAGAAAAGTTCTGAGGACAGCCGCACACTGAGATAGTGCCAACGGTCGTGGTGTGGCCAAATCAATGATGAGATAAAAGGGATGGATGACCTCTCCTCTCCTCCCCCCCCTTCCTTCACTTCCCCCACCCATCCACCGTCTAATGAATAGCCGGCAATCAGCAGAAATAGGAAAAAAAAACAACCAAAAAAAAAAAAATCACTCTTGAGTAAACGTGACGTCATCGCGGCATCTCTTGGCTGTGGTGTAGGCCTACGAGTGGAAAGATGGTATGTGTGTGAGTGTGGGAGGGGGTGGTGGGTGGGAGAAGTTACTCGGTTGGTGATGGTAGGATAGGATAAGATGAGCCGCGAGGGTGTAGGCCGAGTACATCAACCAAACAAGAGTGCCGTGTTATTATCAAACAAGGTCTTCTCACGTCCGAGGACACAGAATTAGGTCATTAATCAAGTCTGGTGGAATGTCAAGTGAAGTCTGTCGGGGTTTGAGCAACTGTTGCGGTGGTGGGGGGGAGGTAAGTGGGGGAGAAAAAATGTGAGTACAGATGGAAGTTTTTTTTTGGGTGGGACTGGCAGTGAGTTTTTTTAAGAAGAAGATCGGAAGCACAATAACAAATAAATGTTCTATTAAACAGATTAGCTAAAAGTTCCATTAGCCTTTAAGGTTAGTTCCGACATGGTATTGAACACAGTAGTTTTACATATGGAAATAAATAAAATATCTAAAAATTTATTAGTGATTCGGGTTCTGCGTTAAATCGAAAGAAAAGAATTAATTATTCCATTTAAAATACAATCATGAAAAAAAATCGGATCTGCCCGAAACCAAAAATAACCTAGCCTACCGATCAAGCCTAAGGGGATATAACTCTATGCAAAGGTTTTGCAGGGTACAGCTTGTAAAATAATAATTGGGATGCAGGAAAAGGGCCTCATTATGTAGACCAATCAAACGGTTGGGCTAATAAGGCCTTAGGCCCTGAAAACAAGTCGGCCCTCCTTCATAGGCCAATAATGATTCTTCTTCGTGTTGTTGTTTTTCAATATTAGCTTCACACATTGAGCACAAGGAACACAATGAACACAAGGAATATAAGAAACACAAGGAACACAATGAACACAATGAACATAAGGAACACAATGAACACAATGAACACAAGGAACACAAGGATTACAATGAACAGAATGAACACAAGGAACATAAGGAACACAAGGAACAAAATGAACAAAATGAACACAATGAACACAATGAACACAATGAACAAAATGAACACAAGGAACACAATGAACACAAGGAACACAATGAACACAAGGAACACAATGAACACAAGGAACATGACAAGAAATCTGAATATATTATTTGTATGTCTGAAAACAGGCATCTGCGTGTCATGTGAAACATGGGAGGCCATCCTACGTTTCACGGTTCATATGTTTTTTTATTTCGTTTGTAAAATTACGCCCATGTTTTGTTATCAGGCCTTTGACCATCCATGGGCACACCACTGCCGGCGGGTCAAATCCGGTCAGCCGGACCGTTGAATCTCGACCCGCCATTATATTTAGAGAAAAGCTCAGCATTATCATTGTATGTTATAGCGTTAATACATGAATATTGGTTCTTGTTTACATTCAATTTATGTGCTCTTGGTCAGACCCGCCGGTCAAATTTACGAAGCTAATGCGGCCCGCGGATTCTCAAAATGTGCCCACCCCTGACTTAGATCAACAGTAGGATTAACCAGGCCTTTAGATACAATCGTATAGGCTTTCATTAACTTTAAAATAGATGAAATCGTCACCATAGGCCTTGGTCCTAGGCAAGGACACAGATTATAAATGATCTAATATGTGGGCATAGAGTATGTGACTAAATTGACCATAAATATGTGGGCATAGAGTATGTGACTAAATTGACCATAAATATGTGGGCATAGAGTATGTGACTAAATTGACCATAAATATGTGGGCATAGAGTATGTGACTAAATTGACCATAAATATGTGGGCATAGAGTATGTGACTAAATTGACCATAAATAGAGCAAAACAAAAGTAATACCCAGCATTTATTAATATGTTGAAAAATGCAATTTTATATTTAACTGCTTATGCACCAATCTACACTAGACATTTTACTGTAAGACTTGTTATTGATGGAAGTAGGTAGAGTATACAAAACTCGTGCACCAATCTACAATAGACATTTTACTGTAAGACTTGTTATTGTTGAAGTAGATACAGTATACAAAACTCATGCACCAATCTACAATAGACATTTTACTGTAAGACTTGTTATTGTTGAAGTAGATACAGTATACAAAACTCATGCACCAATCTACATTAAACATTTTACTGTAAGACTTGTTATTGTTGAAGCAGGTACAGTATACAAAACTCATGCACCAATCTACATTAGACATTTTACTGTAAGACTTGTTATTGATGAATTAGATACAGTATACAAAACTCATGCACCAATCTACATTAGACATTTTACTGTAAGACTTGTTATTGTTGAAGCAGGTACAGTATACAAAACTCATGCACCAATCTACACTAGACATTTTACGGTAAAACTTGTTATTGTTGGAAGTAGGTACAGTGTAAAAAAAAAATATAATATTCGGAAATGAAATCTTACATTAGCTTTGCTTGTCACAGGTTTCATGTTTGTTAACCTGGCTAACACAATTTTAATCTTCTCGTGTTTTATGCGTCGATATAACCTTGACCCTTAGGCAGTAAGTTGATCGAAGATAAAAGAAATAAATATTTGATAAACAGTAACAACCAATAGTTATCAACAGGATTTTTTTTTTACAAAAATACGATTAGAAATATTAATTTAAAAAAAAATACATAAATGTTTTAAATTATTTTATTTTATTGTTGTGTTAAATTTTTTTCCAATCTGTCTGTCATGCGCAGTACATTCGTAAAATACTTTGTACATATTTACCTTTTTATTTACATTTTAAAAATTGAACATGAACAGTTTGTTTCCTTTTGGTTCAATATTTTTTTTTTTATTTTTTAAACCTAGTTTTACATACAGCCTCAGACCACGGTTCTGCACCGGTGGTACGCGCACCCTAAGGGTACTTATTATAAGGTTATGCGGTTGGGGCTACGCAGCTACATTTAATTTTCGTTTAAAACAACCAAGAGTTTGGAGAAGGTCGCCAAGTTCGCTGCGTGATTCATCACCGAACCACGTGCCCGAATATCGCATTAGATGGGTAAGCACAATTCTTCATGAAAATAAGTACTTTTTTTATTCGCGAACGTTCGTGTGAGGGGGGTACCAGCGGACATAACTTTCGGACACTTTGGGGTGCAGTCACGGAATGGTTTGAGAACCGGTGCCTTGCGCTTTATTAATCTATCTATCTATCTATCTATCTATCTATCTATCTATCTATCTATCTATCTATCTATCTATCTATCTATCTATCTGCCTATCTATATATTTATCTATCTATCTATATATATCTATCTATCTACTTATCTATCTATCTATCTACCTATCTATCTATCTATCTATCAGCCTATCTATCTATCTATATCTATCTATCTTCTTATTTTAACAATCTATCTATTGTTCTGTCTATCATTCTCTATCTTCAGACTTCCACATATTTCTACACTTTATTTGTTTTTTTCAATCTTTCTATCCATTAGCTTAGATGTCGCTCCAGTTACATTTATTTCACAATTTATCACTCACCCTTCCGGGACTGTGAATAAAAAAATAATATTTCAAACTTAATAACGAAATATCAAGTTACTAATACACCATATGTCATTACTTCGTTCATATTTCACAGACCGATATCAAAATTACAGCTGGACCACATGATAACATTTATCAAACCTTATTTTTTGTATTTAGTTTACAAATCCAGTCTCAATAGGGAATAAACACACACAAACAAACACAAACTTACACACACACACACACACATGATAAAATAATATAACTATTATTTTAAAAATATACTACAGCAGCATGAATATCTTGTTTGCTAGAATTTGTTTTTTATTCTTATTGATTGATTGAGGAAATAATCAATCAGCGCTGATAATATGGATTGTGTTAATTCTAACTGTACGTTGTAATTACAAACGTTGAACCATTTCTTGTGTTACGTTCTTGTCCAGTACTTCATGAACCACACATCTGGCCAGTATGCATTACCGTGGAGTGGGTGGGGGGCCGGCGCGCACAACGAATGCGAGGCGTAGAAAGCTTGTGAGATTTGAACCCACAGCCTACATAAAACATGTCAGACTCACTACCTCGTAAACACCAGTCAACTCTGGTAAATATAGTAGGAACAGGCAGTAGTGGCACCTGGGGGGGGGGGTGACAGCTAGTAGTAGGGTGCCCCAGGCCTCATACTTGCTGGGGGCCCAACGCTTACTTTTTTTAGCAAAATAATATGTTTGTTGAAGGGCCCAACAATTGACACTCGCCCTAGGCACCTCTCGTCTGATGGGGGCCCCGGGCCTGATGCGGCCCTGCTCACTGCAGCAGGCCTGGTTTCAAATAAACGTATAGGCTTACGTCATAAAATAATTAATAGATACGATTATTTTTTTAATTTTAAAGGGTGCAGTTTGATGTTTGGGGATATGTAGGTCAGGGAATCGCATTGAGTAGTACTTTGGCTTATCCGGCTTAGACGCAAGCAATGCTAACTATACTGCCTAGTAAGTCCGGATAGAAATATATGTGTGTGTGTGTATGTGTTTGTGTGTGTATGTGTTTGTTTGCAGTTTTGAAACGTGGCATACTATATTTTTTTAAGCAAAGATTACCACACCGAAGCGCCACATGTGGCGATGAAGCGGACTCAATATTAAACTTATTAAACAGTTGCTCAATCATAATTTTTCAGTGTGTGTGTGTGTGTGTGTTTGTGTGTGTGTGTGTGTGTGTGAACCAATCAGCGTCAATTCTTTTATATTTTATCGCGCCTTAACTTGGGGTGAAGGCGATAAACAAGGATTATTATAACAAGACATAGATAGGGATAAAGAAAGGCGAAAGGCGGGGGGGGGAGTAGTCAAATCTAACAGATATAGATACAGATACAGTATCTCGCGTGAACACAAACATTCTCTTCGCTAAATGGAAGTTACAAGACTTCGGCCACTTAAAAAAATAAAATGGAAGGGCAGATAACCGTGTTTGAAATTTATCGACCGGTGTTTACCAATAACGGAGTTATCTGATCTTGTCCAGCAGGAAGCCGTATGAGGGTGGGTTGAGACGAGGTAGGTCGGGAATGAATCTGAACGGGACTGTCTATCTGTCTGGATTTTTTAATTTTTTTTTTAATGTTTTGTGTCTGTCTGTGTTTCCTGGTATTAACGTGGACTATTTCTGTAAGTAATACCAAGATTTAGGTCCCTATTATCTGTAACAATCTCCGCCACTTCCCCCCCCCCCCACAGCCCAAGGTTTAGCGACTGTCCTAAACGAAATTATTCAATTGTTGGTCCATAGCGTGCTTAGGTTGGTATTTTGTTCTTTTGGTTTGTTTTGCAATAACGCTTTTTTTTTTCGGCTCTTTCTGTTTGTGTGGGATCTTTCAAATGAACTTTCAGAAATATAACGGTTTCCTTTCATATCTTTAATGTTGAGACCATTCACTAGAAAACGTTTTTTTTTTACAAAAACGTTTTTCTTAATGATATTGTTTCCGTTTTTACTTGATAGCTTAATAGGTTAACACAGACGTGATGAAATAGAGTTTGTGGAATCAAACCATTCTACACTTTGGTCGATGAATCTTGTGATCCCTTAAGTGATTTTAGAGCCCCCATGTCTTGTAATGATGCGGCGTCATGTATTGTGATATTGGACATGATCTCTTGTGATGTTCTGGCGCCATCTCTTGTGATGTTCTGGCGCCATCTCTTGTGATGTTCTGGCATCATCTCTTGTGATGTTGTGATGCCATCTCTTGTGATGTTGTAGCTTCATATATTGTAATGTTTGGGCGTCATATATTTTGATATTGGACATGATCTCTTGTGATGTTTGGGCGTCATGTATTGTGATATTGGACATGATCTCTTGTGATCTTTGGGCGTCATGTATTGTGATATTGGACATGATCTCTTGTGATGTTGCGGCGCAATCTATCAATCTTTTGTTGAGCCCTTAATCACCATGGTTCTTTTAAAGCCCGCTCTACACCCCCCCCTTTATTCGCCCAACTCGAGGATGTTACGGTTCTAAAGACACACACACACACACACACGCACTAAGGATGTAATTTAACTGGCTAAGAAGGCATTATTGTCTCTAGCGAGTAAAATGTCGGTCAGGTTTTACCAACCAAAGCACCATCGGCTTCCCCTGATCCACCGCAAACAATCCATGAACAAAACGACAGTAAAAACAACTCAAGTCACGACATATCGACATATCGTGTTTTGATCTGTCATGCTGGATGGCATGATTAATGATTTATCCAAATAATCCGTAACCTTGAACACGATGAACTTTGACCCTAACCCAGAATTCTCGGAAACGAGTACAAACACAGCAGCAGTGCTAAACATAAAACCAAATGTTACAACATGACATGTTTTTGAACGTTCAAGTGCGGTGAAATGAAACATTAGTTTACCCTAGCAACCATGGAACTAAAGAAGAAAAAAAAGGAAATTCTACATCTTTGTACAATGTGATTCAACCACTGTTCTCTGACATCTTTCGACCGCTGTTTTCTGACATCTGTCACCCGCTGTTCTCTGACATCTTTCCACTGCTGTTTTCTGACATCTGTCACCCGCTTTTCTATGACATCTGTCATCCGCTGTTTTCTGACATCTGTTACCCGCTCTTCTCTGACATATGTCAATCACTGCTCTCTGACATCTGTCACCCCCTGTTCTCTGACATCTGACACCGCTGTTCGTTGTTGTGATATTTATTCCCTGGCATGTTTTGGCATCATGCTCCGGGCGCTACTCATAAAGGAACTTCAAATGATATATTTTACATATAATACTATAAGGTTTTTGAATGAGGGGGGGGGGGGGCTAAAAAAAAAGGTATTGTGCCCCGGGCGTGATTTAAAATCGCTACGCCACAGATTTGTCTCCCCCCCCCCACTCCCACTGTTAAAGGAGCCCCACCCCCATCGTTGTTGTTTTTTTTTTGCCCTATCCCCAAAAAAAAAACGATTATCTTACAGTCAAGCCAGTCATGGGAAGGGGCTATTCGGGCCCTGGTATACAGCCACTGAAAAGGTTTGAATGATTCAGGGGCTCAAGAGATTAACAGTAGGCCCCTTTCACAAGATGTTTAGTCAGAGTCTCAAACGGTACCTTAACCTTAGTGCACCTATGCCCAAAAAATGTACCTTTTGCCTAGGAGCCCCCCCCCCCTTAAAAAACGTGAAAACGGTTCTGTGAATTCGCATGGAGGCGTCATGCACGAACAATGTATACGAAAAAACTGACATCTTCCTAGCCTAGTTTCTACCAAAATTGTACGTTGTCATTTCCAGTGTCCATATGTTTTTTTTTCTTAATACAATAGGCGTTATATAAATCCAATGGAGTTTTTTTACACTTATATATATATATATATATATATATATATATATATATATATATACAGTGGATTCCGCTTAATTGGGACACCGCTTAGTTGGGACAGCCGCTTATTTGAGACAAATCTCAAAGAAACCAAACCAAGAAGCCAATAGTAAATTCGTATGTTTAATTGCGACAGCCGCGTAATTGGGACAAAAAGCCTCGGTCCCGATGTGTCCCAATTAAGTGGAATCGACTGTATATATATATATATATATATATATATATATATATATATATATATATATATATATATATATTCGCGCCCTACCCTGCAAAACCTTTGCATAGAGTTATATCCCCTTAGGCTTGATCGGCAGGCGAGGTTATTTTTTTGGTTTCGGGCAGATCCGATTTTTTCATGATTGTATTTTAAATACGAATACTGTTGTATTAACTTTTTAATTTCGATTTAAAGCGGAACCCAAATATCTTTTATTTATAATATATTTCCACCTTTGAATGGGTTACTTAACATTAGTTAGTTAGGGATGGTTAGTGAAGTACAGTGAAGCCGAATGTTGTGTTAACCACTCAATCACTTCGTAAGCCTTGGCTACATAAACTGATGAATTCTACATTTCGTCTGTCCGATTGCTTGTTAGGCTAAGACAATTTTACTATTTTATTATAAATAAAACTAAACATGAATGTTAAAACAACATACACATATTAATAGCAATACAAACATACTCTATCATAGATGTATGAAAGTATATATATATATTAAGATAACAGAAAATATTCATTTCTCTATTTGCTTTACATTGATTCCCCAAAATGTCACTATAACGTTATATTAAACTGATCAAGGATTTTACCTATTGAAGCGGACATATTTTATTTAGCTCGTAATATGTCCGAATTATTCATCCGGACCGCGGGGCGGGGGGGGGCGAGGTTACGCTGGTTACACCAGTTGGTCGGGCAGGGATGAAATGATATTTTTTTCTTTCCAGCCAATACTTTACTCAGCCATCTGTGACCGTGTTCATTAGTGTGTAAAATAATGAGTCGATGGAAGATTACAAGAAGTGGGAGCGGTTCTCATTATTTTGACACTTTAGAGGAGGGGGGGGGGGGTCGGGGTCTCATTAGCCTGGGCAAAGTTACATTTAAGGTCCTTGGAAAAGTTACACTGGGTGCTACTAGGAAAACACTGGGTGCTACTAGGCAAACACTGGGTGCTACTAGGCAATACTGGGTGCTACTAGGCAACAATGGGTGCTACTAGGCAAATACTGGGTGCTACTATGAAAACACTGGGTGCTACTAGGAAAACACTGGGTGCTACTAGGAAAGCACTGGGTGCTATTAGGCAAGCACACTGCTACTAGGCAACACTGGGTGCTACTAGGCAATACTGGGTGCTAATATGAAAATACTGGGTGCTACTAGGCTACACTGGGTGCTACTAGGCAATACTGGGTTCTACTAGGCAAACACTGGGTGCTACTAGGCAAACACTGGGTGCTACTAGGCAAACACTGGGTGCTACTAGGCAATACTGGATGCTACTAGGAAAACACTGGGTGCTACTAGGCAAACACTGGGTGCTACTAGGCAAACACTGGGTGCTACTAGGCATAGTTGAATTCGAGGTTTACTTTTAGGGTTACATTTGTAGTCCTAGGCAAAGTTACATCTGACCCCAAATGTTACCTTAGATTAAGTCAACATTAAAGTCCCGATAGGGACCTAGACAGGTACCTAGTTTTACTTATCCATGACAATGACTCTATAGAGTAGCCCCTACTGCATGGTGCGGAAACCATTCTGCTCAGACCCAGTCCGCTACTTGTGATCTCTGCTCATGTCCACTGTGTCCACTGATGACTGTCTGTCAAGCACCTACGGTATATATATATAATATATATATGGTCATGGCTTGGTGATCTTCGATCTTTTATAAAACTAGTGATATTTAATGAAAATTTTCAACCCTACGACCACAGAGTCTCACTTAATAACCCGAGGACCATTGCTAAATTTTTAGATGTCTTTATTATCTCGGAAAAAAAATAATTTTTCAGCGGCCTAATCCGGCGTTGTCTGTCACGCATGACTGAATACTGACAAGCGAAATTCATCGATGCACATATTAGTTCTAGTTTTTAGTAGTTTGAATGTTCCTAGAAATAAATCTATAGTCATTTTATTTGTCATTATTATGTGGCTTCGTAAAGGGCATTCACTTTACTTTTACAGCGTGCTGTCTATAATTGGTGCGCATCACAGAAGGCGCGTATTGAACACAATAAAGTTGAACGTACAGCTGGATGGGGGGGGGGGGGGAGGGAGTGAAATGTAAACGCCAGATTGACATATTTCGGGAGATTTTGTTTTTTATTTGTGCATCCGCGATTCTCAATCTTTTAAGCTACCGCCCCCCTTCCGTCCCCTCTCCCGCAAACGGTGCGAAAGAATGTTCGCTTGTAACTCCCCCCCCCCTCACACGTAAAGTTCTTCAAAATTCTTTTGGTTGTTTCGAACGAAAATGAAATGCCTCTGTGTACCCCATGCATAAGCTTTCCCCCCCCCCCCGTTACCACCTTTTTTTTGGGTACACGTAACGTCGGTTGAGATCCACTGATCTAGATATATGTACACGCTGTCCACATTTAGATGATTTATAGTCAACATTGGTAATATTTCAGGAAACTATGAACAATAGTAGAAACACAATAATAATATAACATGCAGTTGTTGTGTGGTATTCACTAAGTATGAATTCTTGCATTGTACACACACACACACACGCACACACACACACACGCACACGCACACACACACACACACGCACACACACACGCACACGCACACGCGCACGCACACGCGCACGCGCACGCACACACACACACACACACACACACACAATCATATTGCTAGCTAATATTATCGTCAACAAGCAGTATGTTATTGGGGTTCAACATGGTAGTTGCATTAGTAATGTTAGTGGTGCCCCGAGGCGGACTCTAAATATGCCGCCCCCCCCCCTCCTTTACCGTGCCGAAAATAAGAAAGAACTGCAGGTGTCACCCACAGGTTGGTGGAAACGTAGCTGTACCCCGCGACAGGCTGCTTGTCCCCCCTCCTCCCTCCACCTCCTCTGTCCCCGACACAGGTGTTAAGGAACGGTAAAAAAAAAAAATACCTATTAAGTGAATCGCCCCTTTACTAATGAATCATTAATACTAGGGCTGTACCGGAATCCGGTTCCGGTTCCTGTTAAGCCGGATTCCGGCAATTTTTACAAATCCGGTTCCGATACCGGTTCCGGTTAAAATGTGCCGGTTTTAAGCCGGATTTCTTTGTTGTTCGAAAATTGTAAGAAATTTTTTAGCGCAACTTAATTTTGAAATATTTAGCGCTTTACAATTAAATTAAAACAATAACTTCTTTTGCTTTCTAAAACTACAATAACGTCGATCGCTTTTAGTTCTATATGTAAGTATAAATATATTAAAAAGGAAGATTTGAATCGTATTTAGTCTAGTACAGGGGTCGGCAACCTGCGGCTCGATGTCAAGTTGTGGCTCTTTCGATGTCAAATTGCGGCCTGATCAAATACCGTAATATTGAAACAACAAATTTAGTGGCTCTTTAAAAATTGAGAAAATTGTGAATTATAACTTTAGGCTCTTCTGTCTCAAGTAATACGACACCTTATCTTCCGGTACTTTTGATTCCGTGTTTTCTATAAACTATATTTAGCTATCAAAGTTTAACTTTTTTAAAGAACAGACAACGATCTATTTTTTGGGTGTTTACAGTTTTAAAAATGTTCAA